>UZAN01040224.1:33733-73881 GCA_900618425.1 Echinostoma caproni
ACCAATCGTCCGTGCTGTGGCGGAAGACAATTAATACGATATGAGGATACCTGTACGGAGATGAGACATATGCACGGTTGAACATTATAATCTCATACACAAATAAAAGACTGACCAGAAAATAAGAGAGTTTAGTAGTTTCTACACACTGAATGTCCGTATCCATCAACAACTAACAGTCTAATTATACTCTGAATCAATAAACCTCAGCAAACTTCGCATTCGATTTTCTGCCGAAAGGTTTTGGAGAACAGTGATAATACTTCATTTGAGTCCAAGTTGTATTTGTAAAATGAACGGTAGAACGCACTGGTCAAGTGTGCCCTCTTTGTTCGATCTCTTCTTATTTTGCATACAATGTTTTCTCTCAAGGACTCGAACCTTTGGATCGGTAGTCGCAAGCCCCTCACTCACCCACCCCCTACCCTGTCGTTCCTCTTGAGTTATACGATCGCCGGCTAACAGCGTAAGGGCACAGCTTTTTCATCTGAATGGGCTCTAGCTTTCCACCATAAGAATTCGGAGTGATCAAGGTCTCCCTATCGATGAGTAGGAAAGAAGAGGAAAAATAGAGCCGTATTGTCATTTTTCTCCTTCCGTGCACCAGCAATCTGAACACGAATGAAATATATGATGTGCATGGGGGAATTTAATCACACACTCTCTCTGTCTCTCTCTTAAACGCTTTCAAGATCAACACAACCTCCCGATGTCTATCATTTCGCATAAACTGAGATGAGAACCGATCAAATTAAATTTAATTGAGCAGACCGTGTTGTGATTCCTCACTACATTCGGCTTTAAGGTCTTACTAATCTGATCCCGTTTGATTTAAATGTCATTTTTCGAATATTCCTAATAAGTGGTATTTAGATTACCGTTCCTTCATGCACATGACTGATTTTATAGTTTCTCCCATCCAGGCCGGTGTGTGCACTTTGGCTTCATTCCCATAGATGTAAAACAGTTGTTGGTGTACAAATACATCTAAATTAGTGTAATGGTTGAGTTACGTAAAAGAACAAGCGGGTTAAAGACGTTCTTCTTCATTAAGCCGTTGTAACAAAAAAGCAATTCATTTATTCTTATTGTTTCTAATTAGGTTTACCGTTCGTCTTTTTTATTTTACTGGGAAATTCCTTGGTTTTAGGCAGTAATTACCACAGAAAACTCTGTTCGTTAGCCAGTGTCTTCCATCTCTGTTTCTCCCTACTGTCTGCTTTGCTCTTTTGATCTAGTTATATGGAGGTGTGATGTGGTTGCTTTTAGGCAAATCACCAAAACGTGGGATATCCCCACATATAGCAAAATTGTGCATAAGTACCACCAATATAATTATGCTCTTCTTTGGGGGTATTCACGTATGAACCCGCGGGAGTAAAATTAAAGCTGATAGGTAGGTATCGGTCTGCCCGGTCCTGAAGACGAATCCTGTGTGCTTGAGGTAGAAAATTCTTGGACTAGAGGTAAACGCGTGATTGTTATTCGATGTATCCTGAATGCTATGTGTGCTTCATTCCTACCCCACTGCTCCCTAGTTGCGTCTAGACAAATCGACCGGATATACATATTGGTGATGATGACGCCTTTCAGATCATAAGTGGGATAGCATTATTGCCCGCGATACAAGTGATTATTACTCGATGGGAAAAAGTGAGCACGTGCGTTTGTGTACAAATGTACGGGAGAAAATGTAGCAAGGAAAACGAATCCATTAGCTCCACATTCTAATAAATGGATACGTATCCCCGAAGCGAAACGAATACAATTAACCTTACGGTGAACTGTTCGCCCCTTGTCAACTTGTTTTCCACGTCGTGCTGGTCTACTTTCGTGTTTGGGGCACCTAATGCAATTCGATATAGCACAGTCCAATGCACAATTTGTCTCCCCCGTCGTTGCGTAAAACTTGGGTTTAGAGAGATTTTGTCTGACAGCTGAAGAAAAAACATTTGAAATATGGTGAAAGAGAAGAATCGCGAGGACTGGCAACTGACGCATAAGGTTAGACCCCATCACAATTTAATTTATTGTTGGATTTATAATCTCACATTAGCTTCGAATACGGTGCCTAATGCAATAAGGTAACTATGGATAATAGTGAGGCGATTTAAGCTATGTTTACTGAAATCCTTTCGCATATAAAGATTATAAGTGTCACTCGACTTTGCTAGAGAATAGCTTCACTAAACTCCGATCCAATGCTAACTCCTTCTTTCAGTATCCGACGTGGTTTGCAACTGCAACTTCCATGGCTTAAAATGCCGGTTTTCACCTTTGAACAGTAGATACACGTAACATAATTATTGTTCATCAAAAGCACGTATATGTGTGATAAAGAACACTGTGTATATTGCATAAAATAACGAACCAAAACGTGACTCCTCACAGTTGTCATGATTCAACACAAAAGTAACTTCTGCTGTGCATTGGTTCGATTAACGCGCAGTGCAATGTGATGAGGATAGGAAGTCATTCGCAGAAAGTCTTTTCATTTGATTTGTCCGGCTCATACATGAGCTTTCAACGCAGAATTTGTTTGACACAGAGACTGGACTCATCAACGTCTGATGTGTAGTCATGGAAGAAATAACAGTAATCTTTTCTTCCGTGGATGATGATATCAGGACTGCACACCAGCACCTTCAGAGACTTTCGGTCTATACTTACCCCACACAAATTGTTATTTTGTCAGGCACAGTTACTGGGGGAATTTCACTCGGACGTTTGAGATCGTAGACAAGCTGTGCTAGGATCCAATTCAAGCAAACAAATCGTCCATGAAAATATGTGTATATTCGGATGCTTTACTGCTCTGTTTACTGTTGTTGCTATTCTTCAAGGCACCAAAATTATTACAATGAAAGAACTTAATTAGAAAATAATATTTTGTAATTAGTTTTGCTCTCACCGACCCCTACCGCTTCGATTAGTTGGGGCTACCAAATGGTGCAGAAGCATGGTAGATACAGGAACAGGACAGAAAACAATGTTTATGCCGCACTGCAGAAGTTTATTGAAACGCTCGAACAACACCTGTGAGGTTCTAAATAATCGCGATAGTACTCTGAAGTAAGTTGTTTACTTTCATGGACTGCGATGGTCGCAGATGCTTCACGCATATAAACGCAAAGGTTTCCACGGTGTTTGATGCTTTTCAGAGGCACATAAATGGACGGGGAAATAATCAAAGGTTGTCACACGACGACTTGGAATGAGGGTATAAAAACTCTAACCAGGGAACGCATTCAGATATCAGATCAGGGTTTCTCCGATCGGATACCACGTGACCGATATAGTTCATATTTGAATAAACTGGTTGATATGGATGAGCTGTAGAATGTTGGCTCTGGTGGACCTAGTTAATTTTCAAGCAGGTTTAAATTCCTTTGATCCGGATTTTTATCCGGATGGTGCTTTCTGGCTTTGAACTCATCCACTCCCTACTTCCTCGCACTGATCGATCGAATGGTCCGTCGAAAGATACCCTCCATAGTCATACCACGGTATTGCGAGAAAAATGATTGTGTGTAGACTAGACTGGCAATTCCGCTCTCCCAATCCTCATTGGGATTTTATTTCGAAAGGAATAACTCGGTCAGTTTTATTTGTTTGTTTGGCTTTATTCGCCACTGAAGAGATTCAGACCTATCCAATGCAACAAAACTTTGGTGACAGGAAGGTAGATCGTTTTCTCGGCTCATTGCAGCACAAATTTTTGATTGAGTTCCTATATGGTTCTTTGCCTAGGTTGCTGCTCACTGAGTGCCAGTGGTACGTTCAAATGAACGTGTTATGCAAGACTTAGTTATTTTATCAAATCTATAGACAAAATGCAATATGTAACCTCGAAAGATCTACCGGTTCAAGGAGTGTGGCGCTCGAGGTGTAAATGAACAACTGTGGGAAGATCGCAGTATTCGGTTAAAAACGAGACACCTCAGTTTGCTTAATCTTAAGCACAAAGGTCTGAAAATGTTCACAGGTCATCTTCTTAGTCTGCCCTCTAGCAACTAAGCGCCATTTCACTGTTATGTTAATGGGCCAATTATCAACCCCGCTCTGGTCATCTTTAACACGTAATCAATCCATAAGGTCATGGAATAACACACCTCATGGGTTCTTATTGAGAGAAAACTAATATCAACCGGGAGGATGTTGAAATTGGACATTGTCAGTAGCGTGCATTAGCACACAAGCTGCGACAAAGTATTGTCATATGCGAGGGTGGTTAATTTCAACACAGGTGTCACTAGCGACAAAGTTTACTTGATCGATGACAATTTTCTCAAAATTCATGTTCTACGTCAGTTTAATGTACAAGTAAGCATTAAGTTGATTCAAATCGATTCGCTTGTTCATCACCACATATAACAGAACTTGATGTGAGTCAAACGTTTCATGATTAACAGACTGGACCTCTTGGTCAAACCTTTGAATAGAAAAGCTAGAAAGGTAGATTTGTGCATAACATCGGATTAATCGTTACAAAGTATATTTTCACTGTTAGTTTCTTTTATGCTGCCCCATTAATTTGATCATTCTAAGCATGTTGAGCAATTTCGTGCAAACAAAGATGAGCCAACAGTGAGAAGCAGAAATTCCACAAGGGAAGTAGTGTTGTGATAGTTATGTGAGAATCAAAGACATTATTGTTATTAATACTTACTTGGTAAAGCTAATTTCGAGGTAACAACATTTCACTATCCGGTAACGCGTAATGACTCATCGTTATCTAGAAGAACAAACATCTAACTGAAACAAGCCTTTCCCGAGATTAATTTCAAAAGTAAAGACCATATGGTAATACTGCACGATTTATGTCCGGGACGATTTCGCTGCATCTCAACATGGTACATATTGCAGGAAATACAATGTTTATGTAAGGCTTTAGCACAGCAACAAAGTAAAACAAAATACATTAAACATAAAAAAACATAAAAAGAGGGATAAGAGGATCATGTCACCAGGGTAGGGATAGGTTAATATAAAGTTATTTTTGTTGATACAGGGGGGACTCCCATCGATTGATAACAATTACCTCAGCAAACCTTAGCAATCTTGCAACTCGTGACTTGCAGACCATCCGAAACGCCGTGTTTCGGTTAATGTGGTGTTGCGTTTCAGCAGATGTCGAGCAATCGGGGTCTTGTAGTTTATGTTTTATATTTTTTCTGTTTTACTGTATTTTGCTTTACTTTGTTGCTATGCTAAAGCCTTACATAAACATTGTATTTCCTGCAGTATGCACCATGCTGAGATGCAGCGAAATCGTCCTGGATATAAATCGTGCAGAATTGCAATATAGTCTTTTCTTTTGTAACATATAACTGTTTGTTCTCCGGACACGTAATCATTCGTGTACGAATTATTTTTCTGTTCGTTGATCTACTATTTACGCATGTCAGCCAATCCGAGCAAACAATGGTTTTGGGTAACACACAATCAAGTAAACACTGAGCAGTTATACACAATTTATTCAAACTCACGTACTCGATATAGGTTTAATCGATGAAAGAGGTTACAGGCTGAAAGGGTAAGCGCCTGTATGCACTGCACTCGTCTTGTGTCGAAGCCCAACGGGTGAGTCGGCGCTTGTAATTGTTTTTCACTATGCGTCCTTACCCGGCCATTATCCTCACAACCACAAAACCAAAACCAAAAATAATAACCATAATAAAACTGATCTTACGTTGATCATGTATAACGATAACACTAACCTTTCCACAGATCTTGAACTTGTTACAACCTCTGATGGCATCAAGATGGATTGTCTGTCTGATGTGAACAGTTTGATCATGTCGGTGAACCGAAATTCTCATTGTTCCGTTTACTCTCATGCAGTCAAATATTCATGCTTTGTATTTGTTTACTAGTTATATTCTCTTATTTTGTGATATACGTGTCATATTACTTTTATTTATTTTATGAGTATCAGCCTTAAGTTGAAGTGGGTGTGGACTGATATTCCGCACAAGCTGCGATTGGCTTCCTCCTTTTTCCGATCAAACCTTGTGTTCGCTCTTCTGTCAAACTGTCGATGGTGACCCATTTTCTTTTGGTTTATCTTCAGACGTGCTAACCACTCCATACATAAGGTATCATTAATAATTGCATCTGTTTGTCTTTCGCTTTGCTACAGCACTAGTTCAGTTGAAAAGGATAGTCACAGATAGTTTTGTTGTGTTATCATCCATATGAAGTGGCACACACCAAAACTTGCGCATATTGATCTGGTGTGGGTGCCACCATTTAGTAGTTCTTTGATTTTCAAGTGCAACCTAATTTTCTGTATGATAACCATTAAACAACAGTGAAAGGTTGTTTCTTCTTTGTTTTGGCTCATTTGCAGTCCCAGGCAGGCAATTACGCTCGTTCTTAGTCATGCAAAGTGGCACAGACCATGTAACTGGAAAGCATAATTTCATAAAACCATTCGATTAGGGTGTTAGTCTACCAACCGTCTTGTAGCTCAGGAATAAGGGTTTTTGTTCCAACCTGAACAAAGAGGAAGAAGAATTGTTTTGAAGAGGAAGAAAAACGGGGGTATTTTAAAGCTCACCTTTCAAGGTGAATTCAGAATTAACCAGTAAAGATGACCAAATCTCATGAGGTAAATGAATGTGGCGCAGGAACCTAACTTCCAGGTACCTTAGTGAAACATTCAAAGTAGTAGCGTTAGAGATTAGACCAGTTATTGAGCGGACTGTAATCAGTATCGCTGCATTCGGCCTAGTACGATCCCAGATTTTGCATACCTTCAATGTTTTTCCCCGGAAAAACATTTTGCACTCATATGTATGACAGCCACTTCCATCAAGTGTCGGTATTAGCAAAACCGATTTTGTAGTGCTGTGTAACTGCTACATGGATCGCAGGAAACCCTGTGCAGGACACAGAGTTCGGACTCTGCTAGGCCACATGTTAAGATATGTGGTTGTTGGTATGTGGTTGGAAGCGAAGCAAAATGACACAGCTTTCGTCTTGTATGTTTTCCTACTCTTATCCGCCATCAGTGACCATCAACATATTTCGGCAATGCCTAAATTTTTTCTCATTCGCGATTCCGGTCTGCCTCGACAACATGGGCTGTGAGTAGTTTTGTGGGATTCTTCATAAACGGTCTGATTGTAGCCGTATACCGCCTCAGACCTAATCGAAAATGACAGATTACGCTGGATTCGTGGTCTTTGTATCGCATTGATGTCTCTTGTCACGTGTACAGATAAAATAAGTGAACAATTGAATGGGTTGTGCGGTTTCCAAGTCTGAAAATCTATCCGACTTGATTACAGTTCCCACGCGTGCATCAATTGATCACGAAACTGGAGACTTTCAAGCACTGCTGTTTTCTCTACCTACTGAGAGCGCAGGTCACACGGAGGCGTACTGTCGAATTGGCGAATTAATCACTCGTTTTATAAAATAAATATTATTGTGGGTAACATATTTCGTAAACGCATTTTCTTTCACAAATTTGAAAACTACGCTTAAAACATTTGAGCAGGCTACAGTGGATTCAGCTACTTACGATCCTCAATCAGCTGCGCATGTACACATTTGCATTTAGGATTAAACAACAGAAATAACAGTTAATGAATGGGTATCGAATACACCAATACAGGATGTGGGTATGCACTGAATAAACGACGGTAAAACAGAAAAATGCAGTCTTTGTAAATTGCGCACAAGCGGGCCAGGACACATCCTGCCATTTCTTTGTCTCCGCTTTGGTATAAACGACACCTAGTTAGTTGTTTGCTTTTCAAAACAAAAAATATGTGTAATCCTGGTTTGTTGAATTAAAGAACAACGCAAAGGAGCGAAGTATCAATGGACAAGACCACTGGTTAATCAGACCGGTTTATTTACGGACACTCTGGTATTGAGGATAATCGGTTAGACTCACTGAGAGCTAAGACGAAGGATATTTTTATCGAGGTTGCTCTTAAAGGCAACGAAATACATCAAAACATGAAGTCAAAAACGTTTGTGACTGCATCTGCTGGAACCTTAACAAAAGCGAGACCATAAACCATTCCGCAGACCACGGACAGACAACCTCATCAGTCCTAACTTCTGGTTTGCTGTCGGTGGTACCCCTTACATCGGACACAATGAAAGGCTTGTTCGAATGAACATACCGGCACACTGTTCGACTCACGTTCGTAAAAGACAATTGAAACTGTTAACAGTTTTTTAGTGGTCTTGAGATTGATCTGCAGACTTTGTTCAAAATGGTCCTGGTAGTGCCTATGAATCGAACTGGATGGTTACATAACAGATTTCTCTTCAAGACTGAAGCAATAGCAATCCGCATGGTGAGGCTGGAACCGTATAGTGTGTCGCTTGGTGCAAATGTTGGTGTTGTTGTAGAATAGTGACCAAGTTGTTAAAATATCGGTATTTGTTCTTGCCCTTCTCTCTCCCTCTCGTGATCGACAATCCATTTGCACATTTTCCCAATCCTCATACCCAACTTCAAAAGAATACGTCTGTTGGGCATCACAGTATCCCGGTTTCTCACCAAGGTAAGACAATGGTATTTACTCCTACTCGGTGCATGTTACACCTAAAACAAATATCAGTGCTAGCTGAATTAGGGAGATCGCATCACAGGAGGTGACAGAGGAGGGTGAAAATTTAGTTTGGACGACCAAAGCCAATCCCGGGAGAGGGAACATATGGCAGGTGTATACGTTTCACCAAGATAGAGAGTGACTGGTCACAAAGTCCCAATGTTTTCAACATTTGGGCTGCGGTCATCATTAGTTTGAAAAGCTTTCGTAGTTCTACAGGCTCATTACAAAAGAAGTAGATGCAAGAGGATTTCAATTAAGAATTTGGTCTGATTAAATTCCATTTCAATGGTAAAAGTTTGTTACTGCTTTAAACCATTAAGGAATCCGTACAAAAAATTGCCCACGGGTTATTTACACTATCGGTCGTTGAAGCTGTGTTACGTTTCTAGCTTAAGTATTTTTTTAGTACACACACTTTTAGTGTGATGAACAGGAGACGGGGCGAACCCTATGGTCACGAGGACCTGCTGTTCAGTGGTGAAAACCGGTAACCTAAGCCCCGGGACTTGGAGTGGCGAATTACATAAGGCCCCGATTGGTTAGGGGTGGTATTGAACCAGACGAAAGTAGAGTTGCCTACTACAAAAGTCGGCACATTATTTGAAAACTCGGGAGCTGCTCCATTTTTTTCTTTTTTTCTCTCTGTACATCCCTGTGATCGCCGCCAAAGAGAACTGGATGCCGGATTTAGTTTATCATTATGGTTTAGCCCGTTTGGTTGTTTTCAGACGCCAAGGACTGTTGATGGCTTTGTGTGAGGGTGTCACCCCTTGGAAGACCGGCACTTCCCCAATAGTTAAATGCGTTTATTGGCAAAAGAAATCTTTGTAATTCCATACTTGAGATTTCGCAGTTCGAGTCCCGGAAGGTTTTCAAAAAGTGCTCACTGTTGAGCAGTCTCCAAAAGGTCGAGACAAGTGTCCAGAGCTCTCCATCGTTAATCAAAAAGCGTTTTTGTAGATATGTGCGTTTCACTATTCGGGGGAATGCGTGCTCTACCAAGAATTGAAACCCACATAAAGGGCCATCCATAGTACATGGAGCCCATGAACAACCGAATGATCGAATAGAGTAAACCGAATATGATATTCAAAATTCTCATCACGTTTCTCTATGAACCCCAGAGGTTCATTTTTCCGGGAGTGGAGAGATTTGAGCGAGGATTAACTTTTAACGTTTCGACAAAATCATGTAAACAGAGTAAAAACGATTACACTTTTACTTCGTAAGACTGTGGCTTTTAGATATTAGGTGCTGAACTGTTTATTTTGCGTTGTTAGACACCAGGCTTCTGATTGCACCAAATTCTTCTCTTTTTTGGTGCACATTAGAATACGGGAAGATCTTTTTAGTTTGATAAAGTTTTGAAAATCGGTTCTCGTAGTTTGAGTGAACTCAGTTCCATTTCAGCTGTTTGCCGAACTTGGCAATTCGTTTGCAAACGTTTCATCACCAGCCGAGGTGACATCACAAGCACTGATGATGTCACTTCAGCTGGTGATGAAATGTTTGCACGTAAATTGCCCAGCTCGGTGAACAGGCGAAAAAGACTCTTCTTAGTTTCTTTTTCTATTGCGTAATTATGGTCATTGTGATAGGTCTCTTCGCGCGCTAGGTGTTTGCTTGCTCAGGATTTATCTATCGCTATGATTGTTTGGTCGAAAGTTTCGATGTAACTATCGAGTTTTCTGCATCTATTCACAAAGATCAGAGTTCCCCAGAATTCTCGTACACGTGTCACTAGATTGAGGGTTAAATGAGTTTCCATCTGACTCTACTCTGCCCACCCTGTTTTATGATGTATTCATTTACTGTGAGAAAATGTTGGTCACTGTACGTATGAAGCTGATTAAGAGTACATGGTACAACTAGATTCATATATAATTCTAGGTTCTTGAAAAAATTGAGTTAAATAAATGCACAGGCATCACCAAAGCTTTAGTTTCTAACGTTAGGTTAGTATTTCCATAGTTTGTTTGGATGGAACTTCTAGCGATTGCAGGCACTAAACAAGGGGACAATTTTTTAAAATGGGTAATACCATTTGTTAACCGCAGACTAGCGGTAATCAAAGCGTATTCCAGTTCAGTTTCAAGCAAAAGATGTGTGGAAACTGGAAAACAATCGGGCCAGTATCAAACCTTTTGAGGGCAAACAGTCTGGTGTATTTTGGTGTTAAAAAAATCGAACACTTGCACCGGGCAGGAGTTTAACTCACGTAAAAAACGCTCATCAGTTTTGATGAGCTTTCTACTTCAGGGTAATCTAGACCATCGGACCGTTCCTGACCTTTACGACAACATTCAGGCCCGAGGATTCACTCAGCTGCAAGATAAATCGCCTTGCCGGCCGATCATTACAGTAAAACTAGAGGCTAGTTCATCGGATATGCAATCTCTTCATCAGGTATTAGTGAAGGCAGTTTATTTCTTGTTGAGATAGTCTGAATTTTGCACACTGTGATGATTACCTTGGGGGTTTCAAGATACGTCCCAAGAGTTGAAACGATACAGCCGCACACTCGACTCGAATACATGCAAAAGGAACTATCCAACCACTCTAAGATTTATTGCTGTCAAGTAACGGCTAATGTGTACCCCATTCTCTACTGCCTTATTGTCTCAATGCGATCGTGTTTAGGTCAATACATTCATTACATTCAGCACAATTAAATCGCTATTTGTTTTCATGAACCGAGAAATAATTTCACAGCTTCGAATGCAATGTTTGTCGTCTTTTTAGCTCCGGTTCAGAAGCTCGGTGTTCAGTTGTCCACCAGGCTGGACAGTTAAATTATATATATCTAGCGCAGATGACGTATGCCTTAGGTGATATTCCTTATGCCATAAAATCGCAAAATAATACCATCATTGAGAATGCCACATCGATTGGCGTTGAAACGTGCGCAGTATGATCAACAAGCTGAGGACAGGGGGAAGCTGAACAGTAAAAAACAATGAGGATTTTCGACTCCAGATAGTGAAAAAAATCTAAATTCAGTTAAGCTTCTGGAAATCAAAAAATGAATTAATTGGTCAGACACACATCGTATGAAGGGATTTTTGTACAACCATGTTACTTTGAAACTGACTGATATCTAGGATATTCATTCCTGAATATAAGATGCTCCTCCTAATACAGCCTCCAGAGTGGTACAACTCAGTATAATAGCTGTATAGACATTTCTGTTGCGGTAACTGGGCATATTTTGTCTGTGCGGCATTAGACGACAACAGACCAGATAATCCATTTGGTTTGCGTAAACCTACAGAATAAAAATATCCACTCTCTTCCAGGAGGTGAAAAGTGACATGACTTTCAAAACCGTGGCACACTTCTGCCTTCTAAATCGACTATTGAGATTTATCCAGAGTCTTTTGTGATACTAGAAGAAGTCGCCATAATAATCCAGACTCACGGCTGCTTATTCTGTTAGTGAAGACTAATTTGATCTTGCGTGGCTGTCATCTTGATCCACTTCCAGCATCCGGGCGAAACATGTGTTGTGGAACTTTTCAGTCCCACGCCCAGTGTCATCATCGACGCTTTTGGCCATCGCAGATATTCAACTGGTCGGACTTTGGTTCAGTTCACTGATGCATTGAAAAGATGAATGATCATCCTCATCTGAAGCTGGTCTGATTAAAAAACCATCTCAACTCAATAAATGAGAATTTGTTTGAAAAAAAAAACAGTATCCAATGGATAATTTTTTCGTCACACACTCCATCGATCTCCAAAATGATGTGCTTTTATTTACTCTGCAAAATTTAATCATTGTATAGCCAGATACGTACGGTTTTCCCATTATTATTACTTATTTTTAAGCGTCAGCAGTACGTCTGTGTTTCATTTTTGCATTTTTCCTGTCGACAGAAATTGCACTGGGTAAACCTAACGAATCATCTGTTTAACCTGGTAATATCATTCACTCTCATACTCTCATACAGTCCAATGAACAAATTATATTCTCTTTCATGTTCGAAATCGCCTAAAATCAGCTTGGGAATCTTACGCGGTATTGGATCAGTAGCTGCATGATCGATCGCAGCAGTTATTGTGGCATATGCTCTGGGTCTGAATAGTGGCTTATCAGAAACGGAGTAAAATGATATATTTGAGGACGGACAGTTTGCACACATACAACCTGTCCTTGTGACGGGATCCCGAATAGAGGTCAAGCAAGTTTGCAAACCCGCGTGAGTACAACGAGCAGAGATAAGCTTTGATTTCTGTTTATTTCAAGAGGAAAACATTCAGGCCCTCCCAGGTTTGCCTAGATAACGCTGATACCAAGCGATCTACGGAAATAATTGCTAGATTTTGGTCTATGTTCTGAGGGTAAAAAGCTAACTGGCAGGTGCACACACCACAAAAGAATGACAAAAGTATTTATTTATTTATTCATCTATAACATATTCCGATATTTCATAGACTGATATACATATATATATATATATGCCAGGCATGTATTAACAACATTTCCATATTAAAGCTCTGGTCTCAAGATTGGAGCGGATATTTTACCTTAATCTGTTTCAGTCTTCTGAGCTGAAAATCCATCCATTAAGATAAGTAGAGCGATTTTTGGCTCAACCTGACATGAGAGTATCCAAAGCTGCTATGGAAAATGTGCCGGGGAAATTTTCGGGTTAAATGTTCTGGAATTTGATCCGAGCTTGTGCGTCACACTGTTCTTCCTCCCGTCGACTGCCGTTTCAGCGCAGTGCTGTCCATCGTAAAGCCGTTAGAATATCGGGTGTAACCCCGCAATTCTCATTACACACAGAGAGCGTTGCGAGCACTGAAGCACGCGTCTCACTATGCACGTGTAGACTCTTGACACGAGTGTACGTTTCTTCTCACCTTGTCATGCCTGATCACTTTTATGAGAATGATTATCTTTAAACGATCCATGTACAGTGAGATCCGCAGGTAAAACAGGCTTATTTATGTATTTCACGACTGCGTTCAAAGACGGTGCTTACATGGGCGTTTGAAAAACATTTGCTTCATTTGGCCATAAGCAGCAGCATTCTCATCACACGCACATTGATTGTCTATCTAAAAATCGATAGTATCTCGTGTGCAACCAACATTGAGCAATGAGGAAATACACCGTGATTTGGACATTTGTTGTAAAAGGCTCTACGTTTCCCCAACCACATACTACTCAGTTATAAAAAAACTTAAAGTAGGGTAGTTTATTTTGAAATACATATGTCTAAATCAGGATTGCACGTTCCCTTATTTGGCAAATTTGGTAACTGACAGAAAGGTTATGGTGACTTGATGAACATAGCTCAATTCCAGAACTCAGCAAAAGTGTCATATCAAATGAGCTCCGTCCATTTTTGAGTAATTTATAACGCTACTTTTTTTAAACACTGGGTCCCCTTTATCCATCGTGTCAAGACTGAAAGAAGACAGATGTCGCGAGATGTTAACATTTGTTTCATCTTCCCAATCGCTGACGTTGAACAAACATTACTTTTATTGCATTACATGATTGTATAGGTCAAAACCTTTGGTTAATGAACTGATCATTCTATAATTTACTGATTGTCAGCTTAAGATGCAGGCTATTTGTTGGACTTTGTTTATAGCACTTCGTAACGTTCATTATTGATAAATAAGTCGTCATCGTATTACACGGAAGACAGGTTAAATATGACTCAGAAAGTATTAAGCAGGTCAGTTAGTCCCAGAGCATTCTTTAATCGATACGAAGCAAATATGCAGAAACTCAAACACAGTACACACGTCCTACTAGTGAAACACAACTTGTGTGTTCCAATCCGACCTTGTCCTCTGATAATTACGAGTTTATACCAATGCTAGATCGGAATGATGAGATCCCATCTTTCACGGTATCGTTCCAGTTGGACTGGATAATGTGAATTCTGTTGCGAAGTAGATGACAACCCACGGATTTTCTTATTCGTGTTATACTTAATTTACCTATAAACAATCAGAATATGATTTCCACCTCGGCCTGAAACTGTTAGAACAAGAAAACGTTTTTTTTTGAAAGTTTTAGATACAATTCAAGTCCGGACTAATACTGACTAGCATATGAATATCCTTCATTTTATACCTTTTATTCTAGTCCATTGCATCATATACGCATGGAATACAAATACAAGACACAGTTCACCGTATAATTGGACTAAATCCTTCAAGAGATTTGTGTAACAAACGGTCGGGTTTGGTATGTCTCCAGCCGAAACATAAACCTGAGATGCGCAGGGTGCAAGGCCTTAATTAAGCTCGCAAAGGTGAACTGTGCCATATCGTCTAAAAGATAAATTAAAACTCGGTCTGATCAGTTGTCTGGTGATCACTTGGGCAGTATGTTTGGGTTCTATCTGTGAGATCCCGGGTTCGATTGGCAGTTGGTTCACTTTGCCGTTGAGAACCAACCAAGTCGAAAATGTTGTAACATGTTTCCAACCTTTTAGATCACGCTTCATTTGCTCTACTGACGACAAAATATAATATACGATACAAATAATACCTTATATTTAAGGCAACCCTTTCACAATTACATCTAATCTGAAGATCCGTTTCCATAGCTGTACTCAAATTCGATCGTGCTTACTTCTGAGGCCCATCCAGTGAGGAAGCCAATCCAAAGTTATCATAAATAGGGCCAAGGTTGTGCCTTCAACATAAATGCAAAACAGGAAGAGTCTGATCCATCCGCCCATTCTCAAGGCCCGGACCACGCATGTGCAGTTCAGAACAGCAGTGCCATACGCGGTCGTCGTCGCAGTGATTTAAATTCTGTCTGATCCTGAGGGAACGGCTCGGCATGAACCGCTATGAATCCGAGACAATGCATTCTGCCTTTTATTCATAACTCAGTAGGAGTACCTTTAGTAGGCAGATCGGGTCAGTCATTCACCACACTGACCCGATAAGAATTGATGAAAGCAGCTACTGATGCGTACAATCGATGGGAATCAGGTAAAATACTTGGGGGAAGTCACAGGTATATAGCTATACAATTTTCCTACAGCAGGAAAGAAGAATAAACTATGGACAGTAATCTCTTAACACCAGAGGAAAGATGCACACTCGGTTATTTTGGAATTAATTGGGAGTAAGGGGGGAACTTGATTTGTTTAGTCATAATAAATTCATATATCATCATTCCGCTAGAATGAAAGAAGTTCCAACGGAAAGGTGTGAATCGGTGATCATATCGATTTACAAGAAAGGTGATAGATCCTCCTGTGAAAACCACAAAGGAATTAGTTTAATCAACATCGCCTCTAAACTTCTCGCAAGGATTACACTCCGTCGATTGTCTGCTGCACGTGAACGGTGCACGCGTGAGAACCAGGCTGGTGTTAGACCCGGTCGAGGCTGTATCGACCACATCTTCACTCTACGCCAAATTCTGGAGCACCGACATTCTTTTCGTAGATCCACCATCTCTGTCTTCCTAGATCTGAAAGCGGCTTTCGACTCAGTCGACCGCTCTAAACTCTGGCGCTGCCTTTCTCTGAAGAGTGTGCCCGAGAAGTTAATTTCAATATTGAAATCCCTTTATACTCATAGCAGAAGCCGAGTCCGAGCTTACGGTACGTTTTCGCCCGAGTTCACCACGGAAAGTGATGTTCGTCAGGGTTGCCCTCTCTCTCCTTTTCTATTTAATTTTGCCGTAGATATAATTATGGAGACAGTCCTATCCTCCTGTGAGGACAACGGTATCAATTTACTCCCGGATGGCAGACTGTCTGATCTAGAGTTTGCAGACGACATTGTGCTACTGAGTGAAGATCCAGGTAAGTTGCAAGCTTTTCTGGATAGTTTGAGTGCTAGTGTAACCCGGTTCGGTATGTGTTTTACACCTTCAAAGTGTAAAATGTTACTACAAGACTGGATTGGTCCAGCACCCAGTCTCACCCTCACTGGGTAAGTAGTAGAGGAAGTAGACAAATTTTGGTATCTGGGCGACTATATCTTACCTGGCGGAGGCATCACAGATGAAGTGTCGACGCGTGTACAAAATACTCGGTTGGCATTTGCCAACTTGAGACATCTGTGGCGTCTTCGCAAAATCCGGCTGTCTGTGAAGGGTCGAGTATACGCTGCAGTAGTTTGGTCAGTTCTGCTATACGGCGTAGGGACTTGGCCATTACGGGAACAGGATAAAAATAGGCTGTCGGTGTTCGAAAACCGCTGTCTACGTCGCGCGAGTCTGGTGGGGTAACCGGAAGAGTAATGCTGAGGTTAGATGTAGAGTTTTAGGTAGTCGTGGCGTCCAATGGAGCAAGTGGTCGATCTCCATAGATTACGTTGGTTGGGGCATGTGTACCGCATGTCACGAGATAGGTTGCCACGGCGAGCGATGTTTGCTGAGGCAAATAGTGGGTGGAATAAAGCCCAGGGTGGTCAAGCTAAGATCTGGCATGAGGGTATGAAAACCCTAACCAGGAGTCTGGGTCACATAGGTCCCGTTAGGCTTCCTGTTTGGGGACCCCGAGATGATCGTAACTGATGGTTAAAAACACTGAAAGCTATGGTAGAGTGTCGCAAACAGTAGCACCCATGCATCTACTGAATATTCTCTTAACACCAGTCTATATGAATTCCCCATATTCAGCTTGAATTTGTTTTCAACATTCCAATCTTTATTCTGCTGTTTTATCCAAATGGGTGGCCAAAAGACGTCAACGGAAATCGGCGTAAGAAAGTGCATGGTTTTAAAAACTGAACTGAAATGATCGTGCTAGAATAGATACAATGGATGCAGGTCGATCCAGTAAACCATGGTTCCTCGTGTACAACTGTGCCGAGACCAACAGCCGTAGGAACTTGAAAATGTGTACTACACTCGAACACGAAAATGAGTAGACAACCAGACACGTAAGTCGGGTTCACATAGATATCTTCATAATTAAAGCAAAACTGCATATCACACGACCATAATTTAAAAATACAACAGGGAATAATTCAGACGAGTAGCAAATTCTAGAGAGGAATTCCGTGTGTTGTGAGATACCACTCACTTGTGAGTAGTGATTGATTGCATCGATCAAAAATGAACAAGATTACCGAGGGCAATTTACTGGGTCTCAAAGAATAACTATTGATTGCTAAACTCATTAACCGTCGTGTTAACAGGAACGGCGATGATATGTTTCTGATTAGGTTTTTGTGTTATGCATGCAAAATACTGACCTCCCATCTGTAACCCTCAGGAAACGAATATGCTCGACCAACACCGCCTTTTGGAATTATAACGTGTATTATTCCAAATAAAGGCGTTTCGTGCCTGAAGTATGGGCGCAACATGATACAGTCTTAAATGCCCAAGTTATGGGATAACAAAGGCGTTAACCACAAAAGTCTTACAGGAAACCCATTGTGCGTTTTGTTACAAATGGAATTTGAAGAAAAATAGTTTTCCTAGATTCTTTTAAGTAACAGGCTTACTGATGACGCTAAAAATAACCACATTGTCTTGGAAGGTCCATTCCAGACCATGTGTGTTTAGAGAGCGGATATGATAGTTATTTTGGTGGTGACAAAGACCTTATAGACAATGCTGTGTGGAATGTTTGTCTTTTTTCATTTTCTTTTTTGATTACCCAAGTGGAAGTTGCCCAACATCTTTGCCCCAGAAATCCAGTAGTAGTAGTAGTAGTAGTAGTATTTTAGTCAATTTTCTCAACAAATTCGATTTTTCCACTACACCACACTACCCCGCTCCCCGAAAAAAATTTACTTCTCAAAAATATTCTCCAGTTCTATATATTTTTATCTCTTGTTTATATTTTCCAACGATCGATCTGCGCACAAACTCCATGTTGCCTCCTTTGACAATAGCGAATTCATAAACTACACCATACTGGGATATTAGTATGCAAAATGGCTTTTTTGTCCGCCGAATACAGTTATGTGGACAAGTCGTTGCGCTATGAATAAACAATTAACCTCAGGATAGAATTTGTGTTGCGGAATCTGTTCACTTGTCCACCAAAAGGAACGTCATTGATAAAACAACCCAATTAAAATCAATATGTTCTATGCATATCTTTACAATTTCCGAATGTTTGATCGAATGGTAAATTCACACACTCAGGAAACATCCAAATCTTATACATTCAATTTCTATCAACCTAAAACAGCATTTTGATCATTAAGGCAATTCAAAATATGTGGTAAATGAATTTTTGTATCTTTCAATAAATATAAGAAAATGTAATCAACAAAATAGAAAATGCAAAAGTGTCCAAATCAGGTCCATTTTACTTATGATTGTAAAAATACCCCTAATGCATGCTTCAGCTGTTGTGCGCGAAAACGTACGATGGATTTTGCACTATTCTGAAGCAACATGTAACGCATTTCCCGGAAATCACATTCCATTTCCGTAATTTCGATAATCCCACAGTAAAAACGCTTTCGTGTTGTGTTCTGGCATCTATCACACTCCATCCCCTCACCGTTCGGTTTTGCCAGCTCCACTCAGGTTTACTGGTTTCGTGTTAGGATCTGGCGTTTGTCGAGCTCATGCGAGCTGATTTATCTTCGTCGTAGGGACTTAATTTGCATACCGACCACCCGGTCCTGATTTCCCACTCTGTTTGCACACGCACTGGGTTCAAAATGTCGACAGTTGCATACTATGCCCACTTGTCATTCCGGGCTATAGGATCAGATTGTAGAACGTCTCTGTGAAATCGCCCCTTTTTGACGTAAGATAGAACTGCCACACTCTGGGCACAGGAAGCTGAATATGCTTAGAAATAGGGCTCGGAAAGTTTTGCTTTGCAACGACGCGGTACTTGTCCATCATCTCTGGTTAGGCATGCTAGGTTCCCTCTCATTGTGAAACTAGTGGTAAACCAACAAGAATTTTTATTTTTTATATTAATAGTAATAATTATTATTCTATCATTAGTATTTTCACTATAATTTTAGCTGGAAAGTGCCGTGTTGTCGTCTGTATGAAATGCTCATTTCTTTGGTGCTTGAGCATCGATTAATTATGTTTACAACCCAGACCCATCTTTCTGTTGGCTCTACTCTTAGCATTTCAAACTTCCTTTTGCCTGGTGCCTCTGAAAAGTCAAACGGGGTTAATCCAAGATTGATACTTCAAATTTTGTTTGCTTTCTTATCCAAATCAGCAGCCGAAAGTCAACAACCAAAACAACCTTGCCACCTTCGCCCCAAAAGTGCTTGGTTGATGGTTGTTAAAAAATGAAACTAAAACATTTCATTCCAAGTTAGATGGATGTTCAAGGAGGGGAATACTGAGTGCTTCTATTTCGGGCTCAGGAGTGTTGTACAAGTTTCCCCGAGGCCCGGAACTGAGTCAATTGGAAACACAAAAACCGCAATGTTTTCATCCATTATTTAGTATCCTGAGATAAAAATGCGGTTAATCGCTTCTCGTGATCATGAAATGCTGATGTAGACTCTCCTGATAGCAATTATGCATGCAAATTAATCTCGTTCTTTCCGTGCGTCATAGCAAAAACAAAATTATGCGATATAATTTCCCACAAATTTGGTAAAATCAACCGAGCGGTTGTTCAAACATCAAAATAATTTATAATTCGAACCAAAAGTGTTCACCTTTTTAATAATGTATTTTTTCCTTATTCAACTGACCCATGGGATCATCATATCTACACTTGTCTATTTGGTAACACCTGTTTATGTGTCTGATAAATACGAATTCCATTGATCATAACAGTTTGATCAGTGAAAAATAAAATAGAACACGAACAATTAGTGCTTCGGTCATTTCGTTAGGAAGATAATTGTTAGAAAGTCGATATAGAATTTTCTCTCTTATCAACCTATCTTTTGTAGACAGAGGTGGCATGAATCGGTCAAGAAAGACAAAACGGATAGCGTGGTTCGCATTTGTTCCCATTCCTCAAAATGGACAACTTTAACCTAGGTTCGCATAGAGGCTGTCAATAACACAAGTGCCAGCACCAAACAGTCTGCGGTTTTCCTACTAGAATGATCTTTTGATGACTAGCGAATAACAATCAGGTGTTATTGTACAATCGTCAGTTTGGAGTTATTTATTTTGGCTTTCGAAATTCATTCTCACACGATATTTTTGGTTCAGCCCACGGTTGAACAGTTCATCAAAAGCGCATTGTGATCAATTGACTTGAAGTTTGAATCTTTTTCTGTGGTTAAATTACTAACGTTTGCATTGTCTTTTGGTGGTAGCCTTGTTTTCGATTGGGAATTCAATGGAAGATTTAAAAGATAAACCTACCTCGATCATTATTTGAAACGCTTTGATTAGATGAAAATAATTCACGGTAAATTTCAGAGTAATGATCAGAGAATTCGATTACGGTTCATTATACAAGGCAGATAAGGATGATTTCCTGAATATTTCACAGTTGTGGAAGCATGGTAGCGATGAGGAATAGGATTGGAATCTCTGAACTGATAGACTTTTAAGTTCCTTGAATTGCATTTCACCAGATTAGTTTTCATCCTTTACTCAGCTCTCACCTGGGGCTATAAGAATCTGGGGTTTAAGTTCTGGGCTGTGCTTTGTCAAGCTGCGCAACGATTGACTGAAAAAGTACGAGGGCTGTTACGGCCAAGTGATCTAAGGCATTATTAGACATCTACTGCTTTAAATGCAAACCAAATCTATTGCTCCATTCATCTCAAAGGGATTCATGAGGTCGTTGGTGGCATTCACATTTGTCGCAAGACGATTGAAATTCTTGAAAGTCAGTGGGGGGATGGCCTGCTGACTCTGGAGATGTCCATTGCAATGAACTCCATGAAACTTCTTGATCGTCATCAAACCAGCTTATTCTATACAAAGAGTCAGTGCTGTCCTATCACCGTATCTTTCATCGACTTATATAAGTGACTTATCTGTTACTCCTCCTGTTCGACATTTTAAGCATGCGGATGTTATCGCCATTTCTGTTTCCATATCTAACCAATCAGAACAAACCTATCCCACCTTGTTTCATATTCCACTTCTTCCGGTCCCAATCCTGAAAAATGCCTTGAATGTATTTTTACTCTGAACCTTACCCCATCTCACTCCGACCATGTTCAGATTCATAGAAAGCCGATGAGCAGGGTCAGCCATGTGAAGTACTTGAGTGTCATACTTAAAAGTAACATTCGCTGTTTCTTACATACCAAAACTGTTGCTCGCAAGCTGAAAGTTCTCTCTTTTCAGATAAGAAGACTGAGCCACTTCTGTTCTCATTTGTCAGTGATAGACGCTTTTGTTCAACATTGTGTTCTCCCTATACCCCTTTACTACTCTCCTGTAATTTTCCCTGGTTTGTTGAAGGCTAATTTCAAGTTGCTGAAGCGTGGCCTCTCAATGATCAGTCGTGTCTCTCAAGTTCCGTTATCTGTTCTGATTGGCAATACGTGTAATGCCCATATTGATGCGTGCTTGAAGTTTGCTGACAATATCCTATCTGATTGCACCCATCCTCTACACATTGACCTGTGTGCATGCAAATCCCACCCCTCCACCCGTTCCAAGTGCAAACTTATCCCGTCTCGCATATCCGCATACAGAAACTCTTGGGTACCCTATCTTGCCCGGGTACTGACGGACAAGGAAAGTGTTTGTTCTGAGCTTTCTAATGCACTTAGTAATTAACTCATATTTTTGTACGTTTTGCGTCGCACTGTTTCACCCGTTTTTTACCAGAATTGTAACGGTGGTCTAATTTTTTGGCTAAAAGCTAGTATAAAACTTGCCAAAGCTTCAATACAATACAGTGAAATTGAAGAATCATATTATTTTTGACCTTCCATGGTAAGTGACTTGCGAATGCTCTAAATAGGTTCTTAAAATGGCAAAGTTTTAACGCCTCGTTCATCTCACATATTGCGATAGGCTGACTGCACCGGAATGAAACAGCACGAGTATGCTTCGCGATTGCAAACATACGGAATGAACACGGAATCCAATGGAACAAAAGTCATTAGTTAGTTACATCCACGTGATCTTAACCCAACTGGGAAAATTGAGCACACAATCGCGTGTACGGCATTTAGACAGAGGACTTATGAATCATATTCATCGGCACAGAAGTGCTTCTTGGGTGGATGCAAACAGAGTACAAGGACCTCGGGGTCATTCAACGTGTGTCCAAGTGCAGGGTGACCGGAATTTAAGATCAAGATTTATGAGCAGGTGGTCAAAAAATTTGAAAAATGCTTTTGAACTGCCTGGGGGTGCACAAACGACGACCGATCCACTACGTCAAACAAAATCCAATAAATCTTTTGTTTCAAATCATTAGAGGTTAAATTCCGCGAAATAGACCGATCGGCTTGTTTCTTTCTTTCAATGATCACGTTTACCCATTGAGAAGTAGCACTAGTTTTGTTGTGCCAGGTCAATAAATTTGTTCAGTTTTAGAAAATTTGTTAGAGTAAATATTTTGAACTATCCCTCAAATGCGATGGGTCACTCAATCTGATGAAGGTGTCTCTTCCCAGAACATGCTCCCGAAAAGCAACTGCATCCGATTGATTTTGCTACTGGAATCCCCCCCCCCCCCCCGAGGGGAGGGGGGCACCCTGTCGAGTGAGCCCGATCATCATATCATCGATTCATCCACTGTACTACGGACAGCACGTGGGCTATCCTGTTGAATTTTTCGAATGTTATAAGCATGTGCTGACATTGTCTTCCATGCCGTTATCTCATGGAATGATGTCATTCAATGAAGGTGTTGGTAGGAATACAGGAATTCCAAGCGTCTGAAGCGTGTGTGTGCTTTTGTGTGCATTCAGTTAGGCGGTGGATCCCCTTACAAGAAGTGTGAGTATGATAGCCTACAGAAAACGAGTCGGCAGGCAAACAATTAATTTCAGATATTCCTAGTCATGCAATCATTGCATAAATATATATATCTATATATGTATATGTTCATACCAGATTAAGGCATCAGGGTGGCTGTTTGGGTGAAAGACGATTGGATTCAAAAGTTTCCTAAGATAATTTTGGATGGTAAAACGTTTTCTTTAGATGCAGGAAATCAAAAAATGAAACGGAAAATGGTGGAGGGCTAAATCAAGGATCTACTGGTGGCATTAAAAATCGAGGAATACATAGGCAATACAAAACTTCAGAGACCGAAAGCGTGTGGTTCCACTAGCCCGTGATTGTGTAGTTTTCTATTTTGCCTGTTTGTCGAGCTTGCCAACTTGTTTGCAGACGTCTCATTGCCCTACCGAGGAGAACAATACACATATAAATGTACGGGTACAAGCAGAACACTTCCATTTCACAAGCACTGACGATGTCACCTCTGCTGGTGGTGAAACATTTGTGGACAAATTGGCTAGCTCGGCGAATAGGAGAAAAGAAATTCAGTGCACTCGAGATGCGAGTCGCTGAGAAAGTTTTCAGGTTGCAGGCAACATAAAAGATCTGTATTTGCAAGAAAAAACGATGTTTTACTTAAATGTCGTTTCACTGTTCATCAATGTGGCCCTAACAGGGGTAGTGGAACTCATCTGTACTCAAATAGAAACGCAAAATATCAACTTCGGTGTTCCAGTCGCAAATCCAAAAGAACTGTTACTAGGTTGCACATGTTACGTTCAGTTTCTTTTTGTTCAATCTTACCATCATCAGATGAACGGATTCGCCATTGAATCCCCATTCGGTCTGACACTAGCTGACAGTTTTGTGGCTAAACCGGAAAGGAGTACATTGAGCTGAACTATCGAGGGATTAGCACACTACCATAGATATTTGGACCGACCGAACAAAACAAACAAACAAACAAGCGGGAATCATTCAAAAATACATTAATTAATGGACTTCACCATAGAGGTTGAAGCGAATAAAATATTGGCCTTTCTGGATGAATCTGTTCTCAGAAGCGAAGAAAAATCAGTAAAAATACAAAACCACAAGAGAAACATGGAATAGTCAATACTCCAACTGCTATAGTTCCGTTCTTGTGGAATATTCGCTTGTCTAGCCTTTAGAGTGGGAACGATTTGTCCAGCGGACACACTGGATAAAGAACTACGCTTCATTCGCCGGACACTCCAGTGCAGCGGCAATGCGGGAACGCTTATTGATAGGAATAGTTGACCCGTATCAAAAACGGAAAGCCCTATCTGTAGCCCCAAGAAAAAAACTATTCCTGGGGATTCTGTCCGAGGGAAAGTTTGTCTCATACCTACTGAAAGCGGATGTAAATTCCACCTTTCCCATCGTCAGACTTAGATCAACGTTCGATGCATCACCGACCATGCGAGTGTAAATGAAAGACAAACTACCGAAACTAACCTCTCCCATGTTATTTTTTGTTTTTTTGAGCAAATCCATGTGCATGTTACATAGGTCGTACGACAAGGCGGTTGGTTGTCATCACACATCAAGGAGCACCACGCGCAGTGGTTAGGTCAGATAAAGACTTTATTTATCTCATCGTGTAAGCACCGGAGAAAGCTTTCATTGTTGTTTATCGCAGTCCACCCGATCAATCGAAAGCGGCTCGAGTTTGGACACTAGCCATGTCTGAGGCGATTACCATTCGTATCCTGTGCCCAAACGTCTTTTTCCCTCGAAAAGTGGTTCAAACTCTTCAAATGCCTTGACCTAATATGAAAACCAAGACAGAACATGACATAACCCTTGACCCCAGTGGAGAAAGGTCACATCAGCTAGCAGACTGAAGATTCTCTCCCCTCCCACAAACATCCTCTACCCTGTGGGTCTGATTAATTGAACTGGGCTAATGGTTATCATTATTTGAGCGTTTTTCCACTGTATGGTATGCACAGGTGTCACTTGGACTATTCAAAAACTATTGTTTACTCACCGACTCAGTTTTGAAGAGTGGGATTGCTTAGATTACAAGTCAATTAGGTCCACGTAACAAAGTCACTGCAACTTTCAAACGATGGCGGTTAAACTCACAAGCATCTGTCAATCAGCTGATCGATGAGAAAGTGGTTTTCGACCGTTAGTGATAGGTTTTCTTGATTTCCTCAAGAGTGAAGTCTAAATGGGGAAGAAGATTACGTCCGGTGGATTAACGTTAGAACCACACGCACACACGTGTATATCATTTTACTTGCCAAGTATAGTTTCTCCGTCGTACGACAAAGAACAGATTGCTGAAGGCGACAACAATCCCTTGAAGAGCGCAAATCAGTTTGTAGAACTATCACTAAGGAAATCCGCACCACTAACCTATGAAGTATTTGTGCCCATGATAGAAACATTGAAATTGAGCCGACTGTGCATTGAATGCGAGCTCAATGCTGGTCAGATAAATAGTTGCCAAGCATTTATCGCGTGTCCTTTCTATATAGAATGCGGTATACACTGAAAATGGCACAGGAACCAGTCTAACAACTTGTGTTTCTGTTTTGAACACCTGTTGCATTATATTGGAGACGTCTCTCCAAAAAGCGACTGGCTCTGAAGGGCGAACATATTTGGTGGGCTTTCAGGACGATTAATGTTGCCAGAGCACTGCGTATTTTCTTCTGTTTTTGAAGCGTCTAATGTTCTTGAAGGGATATAGTATTTTCTGGGGTAAATGATCGGCAACAAACGCATTTCATTCGGAATTGTTTGACTACTTCACCTGTCCCGGCGGTCAATTTGATCTGAGTTTTGATCTTGGTCGTGTGTGTTTGTTGTCATCATCAATTTTTACTGCATCATACCCAAGGGGAAACGGATGGACAAAAGATCAATCGGCTCTATAGATGCTCACCAATTGCACACACTGGAATAAGTTTTTGAGGAAAATGGCATTCAGGTCGTGCGAGAAGGAGAGAGAGAGCGGGAGGGAATCGACCAGCTGAGTTAACCTCATGGAGAACGGTCGATCACATGTTTGCGATTTGCGTGACCCTCTTCATTCGCCTCACTATAGTCTCACATCGAATCGGTCCATTTCAGATAAATTGTGGGCTCGTCAGAATTCAGTATTGTGTCAGGAAATAATAAAAATATATTGCCATTATTCGGCTGTCATCATTTATATGGCGGTTTAACCTGCTTGTTTTTATCGTCTTTACCGAATACAGTGATTTCATTGTCCCAGAACTCTACTTCCAAGTCATCCAAATAAAACTGGAAACGTATTAGTCAGCTCTGTGACAATTTGATACACATTCGATATCGAAATTCCCTCCATCCTTTTTTTAAAATATTCCCCTTAAGCATCTTCCGATTCTGATGCTATCGTCGTGAAGTCAATGTCAGTGGAACGATGTACATGCGTGCAATGTCTAACTGACCACTGATTTGGAGCAACATCTGACGAGGCATTCGCCTGCAAAATAAACATTTCACAGTACACAGTATATTAGACGAAACACCTTTAAAATGCATCCAACGGCACCAAAATCATTGAAACAGTCAGTGGTTTCTGTCTTATTTTGATACTGCAAGGTTAATGTTAGTGAATTGAGACTCCAACAACATCCTCCTGTCGGATATGTACAAAAATTGACCTCGCTATAGAAAATGGTGAGTTCATCGACTAATAAAAAAGACAAGGTGAGAAAAGTATAGAGATAATTCGGCAATGATTATCGCATAACAATAAGGCCTTCCGCTCAGATATTTGTGGTCCTTCATCAAGATCACCACGTGACCATTTGCAAGTTGGTTTGTATTGATAGGCTGCGGATAGGTGTTTGAGAGCGTCACATCCGTTGACGCTCAACAAGAAGGATCAATTTGGCTCTTTTGATGTTTTTTTTCTAATAAGCACGAGATCAACTTGTCAAAAGTGTGTCAAGAGATATCTTTTGCATTATGACAGATGTGTCATTGATTTCTAAACATTGCTTTGCTCAGAAGAACATATAAAATGACAGTAACCGCCATTTAAAGAACGCATACGTCTGATCGGATTACTCCCAGGGTCAAAGTGTCATATTAGCCAATCCACATTCACCAGCGAGTGACAGCGACTAAACTGGAGCTTGTATTAACGATTTCAATCAGAACTGTGCACCGACCACTTTGACACAGATCCACTCATTCTTCGTTTACCGATGTAGGAAATTGTGGGATTATTGGTTTCTTTGACTCCGGTTGGACTGGAGTATCAATGACACCGTGCCGAAAAACAGATTTGTGCAAAACACATTGAAATGAACGAGTAAGATGTGGTGGTGAAAAAAATTTATCCTTCATGGATCGGATGATCTACATCATTGTTGTTGCAATATCTACAGAAGAAATAAACTGTATTATTGAATTTGCAGCATGCCGGGAAACAAAAATTTATTTCTCGAGGTGTGTTTTCGTTAGTCGGATTAAATCAGTTGATGACAGGCTGGATGACAATCAAAATGCAAAGACCTATCGGAAACATACTTTCTCGTATATCGATATGAATAAAACAAATAACACAATATGAGCGGAATTGATCATCAATTCCGATCAGCTGTCTAAGTCGGAATTTTATAAGAAGAATACCACATAAGAACATTTACATAATTACATGAGTTCAAGCGGAAAGAACTGGGTTGTGAAGTCATTACCAAAGTCATTTTGGTATGGGTGAACTAGGAGTAGGGAGGGGTAATTAATACAAAGATTCAAAAAAGGGGATGCTAGCATAAATGCAGTAATGGTAAACGATTAATCATGAAAGAAAGAGAGCTGAACGTAATTAAGTGGGACTAAATTGATAAAAATAAAAACGAATCAGAACGGACGTAAAAAGGTAACGAAGTGGAAAATTAGTTAATTACGTGGATTAAAAAAAGAGGTACGTAATATGAAATGATCAGGATGAAGTGTCAGTGATGACGTAGAAGACGGCTGAGGTGAAGAGAGAGAAAGGGGAGGGAATTACCATGGCAATAGTAGCTGTCCCACATAGACCTTTTAGACGCATAGGTCAGGCTCTGAACGGCTAATGACAACCTTTTTGCAAACCTAGCCATCCTTGGGTTTTGGATTTTGAGGATGGCATAAAAAGCTTTGAGTTTATAAATACAGTGTCCGATATCCAGTAAATCTCTTGCCACACCGCGTGCAAGAAGTTTTCCTCCTCAAAGTGACAAGTTTTTCGGACCATCCTCACTCATTCCGGTCGACATCCGGTTTTGAGTCTTTCCGACGTACCGCCAACCGCAAGTACATTGTAAAAGATAAATGCTATTGGAGGTGATTGAATCGTCGGATCTGTCTTTGTTTGACCCAATCAGTGGGTTGATCGTCTCTTGAATCATGATCAGTTCCACAGCAGAACAGTTAGACTCAACGCTAATACGAAGACCCGTGCAATTAGACTGTCTCCTTTATTTAAAAACTGGTTTCTTTTCGACAATACTATACGTTGACCTGCGAATGGTAGATGTGCTGTTTTTTATATATAAGGCAAGGGATAACCATTACTGGACGAGCTATTCGTCAATTCTCTAAGTTTAGTTCTGAACCCTTCCGAACTACAAAGGCAACGAACTCTGTAGAACAGGGCTCCTACCAATGCAGTCTTGTAACGCAGGGGGCGAAAACTTTAGAAGTGTAGCTGCTGGTCCCTTCTATATGCATGTAAGCGTTCATGTATAATGACATTCCTCGTATACCATTCCCACCTGTTTAGTATGCATAGGTAGTTAATTGCGAGCACACGAACTGAATGACCAATATCAATTCTACTCATATAGTGTTACTTGTTTTATCCAAAGACATGTATAAAAACATTTGAGCACTTCCTTTCATTGGTTAACACAACGAAGATTGGTAAGGCAGTAAATTCAGGACATGAAAACACTACACAACACGCACATCCAGAAGGCATGTTCACTACTTTCATGGAATCCCTTTTTTCCGAGCAGTTTGCTGCTTTCTGTCAGCCTTGCTCAAGACCACCGAATTCTGTCGGACAGGCGAGCACGTCGAAATACGAAAATCCATATTTAGTTTATTTGATGCCCTCAAGCGCAACTGGAAAGTGGAGTAAAGAAATATCTATGCCTCTGATTGCTTGTTGAAAGTTTGGAGCAGAAAGAAATAATCGTGTTTCAACTGGGTTGAAAGAGATGTCATCAATGGTGCTATATCACTATATATTTCTTGCATCCTAGTTGAATATATCCGTGGACAATATGTCTGTATTACTTGAGTAGTAAAATACCTTTTTGATTCTTTTTATCTGACGTGATTCTATAGATTACTTCTGGATAAACGAGTGTTCTGCTATTCTACTTGTTGAACGTGCATGCACAAACACGAGTGTTTCGGCCAATTTGATGCGCCTTATCAACCAGTCTATCCCCCCGCCCTACTGGATAAAACTGGAAGCAGTAGGCTATTGCGTCATTTATCCACGGATACCATTTAAGCATCTGCATATAGTAAAGTAAAGTATGTATAATATGATATAATGTATAACAGTATAAAGCAGTAAATAGTATGCAGTTTATTGTACAGTATTTTCCCAATTTTTTTTGTTATTCTTGCCGATCTCATTGTAATGGGTAATCAAATTTCTGTTTACAACACTTTCGAGTGTTTATTTTATAAAAACATGAAAATCTGACCATTTTAAGCATGACACAATACATCATGACTGTGCAAGGTGCTCTAGTTTTGTCAATGATTGTATATGTTACGTGACTTGCGTGTTACTAACGTGTGAAATGTTTTTTGAAACTCCGTTTTGTTAGATTTTGTATCATTGTCAACTTCAACAGCCTTCTGTTGTATATTGAACAGTTTATAGAAATGCAAAGCTCTTTTCAAAGTCATCAATTAATTATTGTATATAATTAATTAATTAAAAATTAGTAAACGGGCTTCTCTTTGCTTTATTGCTATTTTATTCATAGTAACGTAGCCAATAATACTTTCAATATTTTTTACGGTTCATTACATTTTCCTTACACCAATTTTCGTTAGTTCCGATCCGGAATACCTTGCACCAATACAAACTGATATTCAACATATCCGTTCTTTGCTTCGTGCATTGATTGGGCACTTGATGTTTAAACTGATTCCGAATTGGCACAGTCAGTCGTTCAAGGTCGTTCCGAAAAGACAGAAGTTCGATACGTCTAACCGTTGAACTTGTAAATAGGTGGCCGCAAGCACTGGAGACCATTTGATAGCAAATATAAAATCAAATGAAATCTGTTAATCGGTGCGAAAATGAAGGTTGATGAATTGACAAAAAAAGAAGTGATCTCAGCGCCACCAATGATAATTCGGAATTCAGAATACAAACATGATCTTTGAATATGTGTGTGTAACCAGCCTACATTGTATCCGCTCTGAAATAATGTCATAATCCCCTTGCGATTTAATGGTTCATCTATTTCGTGTTTGAATGCGATCATCTATACACGGGGACAAATTTGCTCACACCCGTATGAACCATTCCAGTCATGGAAGTAACAATTTTGTGAAACATGAGAATCACTTTGCATGATGCTGCTGAAAAGATAGGCCACTTTGAATCCCCGGTGAAATACCCAATCAACGTGAAATTCTCTGGATTGGGAAATCTCACTTTTTTCTAAAGTGGTTTCTGCTTATCATGATTCACATTTGAACAGTTTGCCTATATTACTAATCATCCAACCTCCAGTTGCTTTGCACTGTCATCAAAATAGCAAGTTTGATCATGATAATTACAGCTTTCAAATCAAATTGTTTTGAAGCTAATGCAAGTCTTAGGTTCAGATTGGGAAAACATCAGTAGCCTCAAGGTGGATTGATTTTCCGAATAAATAACGCCTACAGCAACACACTTTTCGCAAACTGAGTTAAGGATCTAGTAGCTGAATCGCAGGAACGCACAAATTGGAAAAGGATTTGGATGATGTTTTACACCCACATTTCCATTTCGTCCCCAACCACCTCATAAACCGTTTTACTTTGGCTTGTACTTTGCCTTAGTGTCTTCGTGAACCCCTTATGGTTTACGCACTTCTTTGTGATACGGACCCTAAATTCGTCTGTGGATCGGTCAAGGTTCTTCCAGTAGACCGGGTGTATATCTTGCACTGCATGTGAACTCGTCATCTTCTGCTGTCCGCTTTATTTGTATACTCCTGGTCTGATTTGACACGACCACATCTACAGAACGCACGTCACTCTGGTTTGAACGTGTCTACAGGGTAAAACAGGATAAGCACCATGTCAATCCAAACTCACGAAATTGAGTCAGAAAAGCTGGTTAGTCACGTATGGTTGCACTGTTGCTGCGGTCTGATTTGAAATTTCATTACAGTGTCTGTCGGTCATTCTTATCTGCTCATTCTCGTTTTTAAACACAGTCACGCACACAATGATGCTTACACGTATTCTGTGCTTCCTTATTTGACTATTGTTTTGGAAATCCAGTTCACATTCCGTTTGAGTTGAGAACAGTAACTTTTTCAGTAGATTGACATTTTTTAACTTTGCTTTTATGCAACGCACAGTAGTTAATCTGCTTCTACACGAGACGATTGCATGAACTGATGTGATTTGTGCAACACCCATGCTTGTGGTTGACTCCCTTCAGGATCTTCTTTCATGATCAGACGTTAGTGAAAACATTCGCAAAATTTTACAAACCATCGAATAATACCCTACATTTAATATGGAATAAATACAAAAATCCATCGCCATCAGTTAGCAGGTTTTGGTTCTGTGATCACATGTTAATCAAACTAAGCCTTCAGTGAGATTAATCTGACCTATCGATCTCTCACGCACTCTGTTTCCACAACCGATCGATGTTCAGAAAAGCCAAAGTGCTTGGCACACATGACGCAACACGATACTTTAAAATCAATTTTTTCCAGCAGTATCAATTTTCGACCGTGAGCAGTTCACTACGTGGTATCTGATACCAATCAAAGTTGAGCATAAGCTGCGAGATTCCTGTGGTTTGATAGTCTAATTTAGGTAAGTACTTGACCCGGCTTTAAACTCATTGCAAAAATAGGTGTTTTATGGAGTTGTTTATTTAACTAGTCGGGTTTTAAAAGATTCTGGTTAATTGTCTTCGACGTCCCAGGTGAGTAGGAATGAACCTTCGAAACCACTCTTGATGTTTACTGTATATGTCATTCACACAACTTTATCTGCAAATAGAAAGGTAGGGCTACCTGACTCTTGTGCTTTATGACAACAGTAGACTGATGATTTTATGCGTTCATAGCAGATATGTACATATTAATATGTTCGTCAGTCTAACCTCGGATTCTAACACTGTGTTCTAATTTGTCAGTCCATAGATGATGGAGACGTGATCCTGAAAATTGAATCTTTTATTCAAACCATTTTAAGATTGAAAAAAATCGGAAAAAATACGTCCTTGTCTGACAATAGACACAGAGTGAACAGAGCAGGTAAATTAGCAATAGCTGTTCACAAAACAAACGGGCACCCATCCACAGTTGTTTTTGTTTTCCATGATCAGTGGGAAAATAAAATCACGCGCACACATGAATAAACCAAATCTTATTTACGTTGTGTTCTCAGTCTCAGTGGATTCCGCTTTATTCTTTTATACACATATACTTGATCAGAAAGCATTTATGTATTTATATAGCAGTTCCGATTTTTTGCCAACGCCAACAATATTCACTTTAACGTTGTTGTTTATATTAGAAAGCAGTTTATAAAACAGCCAAAAGAGCTTAGGTTACATTGACCTCTCAGTGGTACGATCCAATCTTTGAAAGATAACAAATGAGTTGACAACCTACTCCAGTTAAAAGGCCCTGGTGAGCTTTCTTTGTAAGACTTTAAAAGTGTTAAGGCTATAGCTGAAGGCCACCATAGTGAGGAAAGACGTCTTGTACTGAAATGTGTTGCTAATCGGTAGTGGCGCTGAGTAACATTGAATTAGAACACAGATTGAAATCCGCCTGAAGTTCTGATTAGATATTAGATCGATCCAAGATTAAACACAATTGAGCTTCATTGCATCACCGTGCGTACCTTTCATGACGTTAGTCCATTTAGCTTATCAAACGTGGCCAATGTGTAGACACGGTTCCTTCTGAGTTCGAGAAAAGTTGATAAGTTATCTCTAACATGTTCTTACTTCACAAGCCAGTACAAATCAGATAACTTCACCAGCGAAAGTGACGCGTATTGCGGTCCGGCTATGAATCGCAGTTGTTGACTGTATGTCCCTTAGATGTATTTATGGATTGGGGAAGTTTTGACGGTTTGACTCGATAGACTCGCGTAAATCGCCTGTTATCGACTCTTTCGGTGGGTAACCCAGATCACGACCGCCTAGCCACGACATGCTTCACCGCGCCCAAAACTCTGTTCATGATAGCTGTAAATCCTGGTTGGTGGGATGTGTTTATTCGGTCAAGGAAACACTTCCGTTGAAAACATTCGTTTTTTTCTCTAATAATATGAGCAAATGTGATCAAGTTAGTCTTGTTCTCATGTCAATTTCGGACTACTTTTCTATGTGCCATTCCCGGTTGTCATTTTTCTCTATTCCCTAGTCGTATTGGTTTGTTTGGTTTGAACTGACTGTTCTTCGGACTTTCACCTTCAAGCACAATCCTCAGTTCATCGATTCAACCATACAGTCGGAAGCACCAGACCCGAGTTTCGCTCTTATTTGGGCTCGTCATTAGTGCATAACCACATCCCATGGATGTGTGGATGTGTGTTACCACTGTACCAACCAGCTCATACCATTAGCTATTAGTTTGTGCAATTCTTTCATGTGTGCTTACTTTATCCCAATCAAGGAAGCGATAATCCGCAGATAATTCTGAATGAATACGCAGTATATTGAATGAAATCTGCAGTAAAACCCATTGTAATTAGTGAAGTACATAATAATACCTTATTTTTCATCAAATAAGACAGCTATCTATGAACAAAAGGCGAACAGAATCAATACCGAGATTTTATATCCGATTTTTGAGATCTAATCCCATTGAAATTGAAATGTTTGGAGATCAGGTGTAGTCTGTATCTCATCTCTATTTGTCAATCTTTTCAGTGCAGTAGTTCAGCTATCAGGTTTCCGTCAGACCACTGGAAAAAGCTATGTATTTCTCACCGTAAGTATCACGAAATTTAGTTCCAATATCTCTGACCTAGGCAAATAATGAGAATACATCTACTCCGAGCAGATATGCCCGCGTTAGCACGATCAATAGCTGAAGCTTTGACCATTCAACCATAATCATCAATCAATTTCTCAGAGGTGGACCATAAATCAATTGAACAGATCTAGGATAAAAGGTCAGGTGACTGCGCAAGCACGTTTCGGATGCGTCATTAGCTAATCGAATACGGTAGATATAAGATTGTAAGTGTGTAAGTGGGTATTGGGGAAGCATCATGGAGCATTGAATGTGAATCAACATTAGGGACTAACCGTCACGTAAGCAGTAATATAATGTGTATACCAAGTATCGGTCAAACTGCCTGTCACGTCAGTGATTTCGCGATGGATAATCATAGCTATTTGGGAACTCTGGCGTGTTGCTTTTGGTCCGATTATGCCATCTTTGATAAAAGCTAATTAAAGTGTTATGGCGCAGATGTTTGTTCTCCTTTCAATTATGTCATTTGTGATAACCTCAAGGATTTCATCCAGTTTTAATTCATTTTCTCTCTTGGTGAATGGCGTATAATGGAAGTAATACCCACAAACATAGAGGGCCTTATAAACATATGGTACTGATACGGATCGTTGAAGTTTAAATTTGGATACCAGCAACCGGAATAGTCACATCCAAATGCATTGAGAAGAAATTAAAATCTATAATATTGTCGGTAAGCATTCAAATAATTGATTGACGTATCGATTTGAATCACATTTTTGGAAATGCTAATGATGTTAATTTCATACTTTAACTTACTTAAATTTCTTTTTTTCGCAAAAGTTATCCATTGGTGTAATGTAGCTGGTCCAAATTCAAGACTGAACAGTTTTTTCGCTCTAAATGACAGCAAGCGTTTTTTTTAATAAGGAATTAGATGCAAAGTATACCTGATTCAAACTCAACGTTCGCTTTGATTACGTGGATCTGCAGGATGTCCAAACCTTGATTTCTGATCCACTAAACGCTGTTGACTTCGGTGTAAATTCTATTATTTATTACAATTTAATATCTATCACCATACCCAGTCTCCACTTCTGCTTCCAATCTATGAGTGTACACATTTAGAAATGGGATTTATGAATACCAATTTGTCACTCGTTTATATCTTACCGATATTCTCATGTTCTTGAGAAACCACACAAAGAATTATTTGTGTTTTACCAGGAGGACAAAACAGTTTTAGGTTTAAAAAGAAAGCATAATGAAATACTTCGTTCAATTGGTCAATTTAGGCAACCGTTTTCATGTGTGTACAGGGTGGATGCGAAATAACCTGCAATTCGCCAAGAGGGGAGCTACGAATTGAGTTACCTACACCGAACGGGGATGTTTGACTTTTTTAAGATCTCACAGATAGTGTTTCAGAGTAGCAATCGTCCGCACGCGCGCTCGCTCTCTTATGCCTGCCCGACGTACAATCGCTCTGAATAGAATCGACACTTTGCTCCCACCCTCTGCCCCTCCCCCCAGTGGCTCACCTATCCGGACCCTGTCGATCGACTAACACATCAATTAGTCAGTGTCACGCAAATACAATTGACCGCCGGGGCAAGATGGCTGTGCGTGTGTGTGTGTTGCTCAATAACGTGCAGTCAGATCGGACTGGACAAAGAAGTGCTGACTGTAGCACATACGAATNCAGTCGGACTGCAGACCATAGTGGTGTGCAAACGTGAATCAGCTGACAAGATCGTAGAAACGATGAGTGTAGGTCACGCAATAATTTTCTTATCCTTTTAAAACACTGTATAGACTCAACTGCTTGCCAGGAGGGAGTTGTTTGCAGTCTATGATTACAGTGGTTCAGCAAGTCGATCGAACATGACACTTTAGCTTGGGAGCAGCTGCCAAAGAACTCCACTGAGGGGAGGGCTAAGACGCGTTCAGTTTGTTGAATGCAATGTCTCTCACTGTTAAGTATCCGTGTTTGCTGTCTGTAAAATCATACAAAAGAACTTGCACAGTGGTGCAAACGGAAGTGATTACTATCTGGAAAACGTGTTCGTTTGCTCAGAGCAGTATCACCCCTGACTGAAATCATCCGAGTTCCATTGTTTCATCAACACGTTCGTGTACCGCAGAAGGGGAAATTCTGATCTAAAGATCCTTCTGATCTCCTTTGAAGTTGATGGGAATTAAGTGGACAAATAAGGATACATATTTTCGTTACGGTTTGCGATTAAATACATATTATTCATCGAGTGAATTAAGATGATTTTTCAAATTAAAATGGGCTAAATCCTATGCTCGAAGAAATGTGCCAGTATACCCTTCAACACTTTGGTCTTCAGATTTCTGCTCCAAACCAAGCTAGTTGTGACCGTCCATAACAAACGAATCTAGGGACTGCTTTATAATTACATTCCACTCTATTAGTTATGATCTTTTTATCACCGTGTGAAGTAGGAATATTTAGGAAAATTGTATCAGTAATATGTGAGTATGAAAAAATTGTTTTCAGTGGTTCTTTAGAACAGCAAACCCAGATGAAATGACATTAAAAGAAACATGAAGACCCCAAAAAGAATCTCACAAACAGGCACAACTCAAGCTTTTAGAACAACAAATGTGGGGTTTATTCGCGCAGTCTTCAATGAAATGGGAAAAATTCGAATTATGCTAGACTTTCTAAGTAATTATACTAGGTTTGCATTTTGTTTGTGGTATCGCCTTTATTCAGTAATTCCCGAGAAATCAGTGAAAATTTCAAGGTCATCCACGAGTCCTATTTTAAAAAAAAAATGGATTCCGTATGTCCCCTCGAAATTAGCTTTTCATTTTCAGTTCAATTTATTTTTGCTCAAAATGGTTGCATCAAAATAACGAGTTTTAGAGCCGAGTAGACCAATTATATGCTTTGAAAACCAATTAGATTTGCAGATTCTTCTGTTAGTTTGTCACACATAGTATTCTTTTCATGCTTATCTTTGTTCGTCTTATTGAAGCAGTTGGTTTCGTATGATTTAAAATTTAGTGACCTTGAGATGGATCCAAACCTCTATCTCATATTCAGATGATGGCAAATTTAAATGTAGAGACCAGTAAAAAGTTTCATATGCCCAATGGAGAAGTAACAGGGCTTATCACTACCAACATTTTAAAAGAGCAGAATTTGAATTTTATTGAAAAATGGTATGGTACTTTGAAGACAGAATTATTAAGGTTAAACAATTACATCAACACAAAAGACATTTTACAATATACAATTTATGAGTAGTAGACTCCATGTTGGTTAGACGTGAGTGTTTTTTAAACCGGAGCCCATACCAGATCGATTTTACATTTGACCTTTTACATCTGTTGTACTGATTGCGTGAGAAACTGTTCAGAATTATTCTAATGTTTCTACTGCCTTTTTTCGGACAGACACTATGAGAATGGTAACTAGTAAACTGGGTGAATGGACATGTATTGGTGAACATGTGCTGAGAAAATATGAAGTAAACCAAAATCTAGATTTTTCATACCATTCAAGCGAAGTGTGGAGAAATCTATCGGGTTCCCCCTGAACTGATTGATATTCTGTGGCTGTGGTTTGTGACCAGTTTCAATGCATTCCCAGTAGCTCTTTCATCGGTGATAAATTTGCGTAATAGCCAACAGCTCTCTGGTCCCTGTTGTATCTCACTGGCAGTGTGTGCCTTTTTCCTGTCCCGTGCGGAACTCGACGTGAACCTTACGGAAGTTGGTAGCGAAAGCCCAGAGCTGATAGCCAAAACCTAGAGCACATAGCTGCATGAATTTATTTTACGCGAACATGGTTTCAGTTTAGCACACACACTAACTTACAGCGTGTTGAAGTCCGGTGAGAAAATCGCCTATCCGCAAATAAGGTGGGTACCACAAAATGAGATCAACGCACGGGTTTAACCAGAAGAAAAATACGTCCAAGTCACTTAGTGTCAGACTTTATTTTCTGTCTGATCACATTGAAATGAGTCCACAGGGAACATGAATTTTTCGTGTAGTTTAGGTGACACGTCGAACGCCAGTCCACCCAGATACATCACAGCAATCATTGCCAAGTCCGCTATCTGAAGTGTTTGTTTATAAGAAATACGCTGGCAGTTTCCGCCAGTTCTGCACGTCCAGTAGCAACTCTCCACGTTAACGCACCTCGATGTTAAATCAGGTTGGGTCCTTTTGATGGAAGACAATGACTGATGATAACTTCAAAATGTTTTCACTATGCTATCGATGGCAGATGCCAGATCACTCCTTTGTTCCCTAAGTCCCTTTTACGGTGCCTCTGTCGCTACAATCCGTAATTTTTCCGACGATAGTAGACGCATTTTGAAATAGGAAGATAAAGTTCCGATAAAACATGGACTAATTCAACACTGGAAAGTTTGATAATGTCCCGGTCTGAACTACTTGGAAAATGAGCTGGAGGTGTAAGTAGCACCAATGATCGGTTCAAAACTAGGACCGACTGTCTAGCTTAATCTGCGAAGACAGATCGAACTTGTTTTATAGTTATCCTTAGCATAATTTATGAAGAGCAATCAATTTAAACTCTATATCTGTTTAGGGCTGCCAACCAATTGGAAAATATTCTGCCCTATCGACATTTCGGAATCCGTCCGTTGGATTAATTGGCCGCTTCTTTATCGCTGGATTTTCGCTTTTTTCATCCCAGTTCACAAATGTGTAGCTGAATTGAGCAACTTTAATCAGCAGATTGAGCCGTTTCATACATCCCCTCATTCTTATTACCCCTCGAATGAAAGCTATCGACAACATTAATCTCTTTTTAAACCTTGGGGGGTTTGAGTTCTTTCAATTCGGCGATTGCGTGTCTCACCGTGTGGGCACGCAGCCCAAATGAGGGTGCGGAACAGACCAGCAATACAGAACTGGCTTGAGGACCGATGAACAGTAGTGATACACAGAAACGACCTGTTCTGGAAAAACTCCGTGTCGCTTGGCAACCACCTCGTATAGATCCGTTGTCGAAGGCGTCTTTGAAATACTCGTTCTGGATGGGAACAATCGGTATGAGGCAACAAATCCAGTCTATCTGGTTGTGGTGATCTTCGACGTTTTAGAAACCAAAAAGGAAACTAATACCTTTGGTTCCAGTGATTTGCACGTGACTGTGGCACGTGAACTGAATTTAGATAAGTTTATTTTGCCGAGGTATAACCCCTTTGTCAATTTCGTAAAATCACACAATAGCTTGGTACAATGTACTTCTCAACCAAGGTTTCAAAAGTTTCGTGATTCTTTTATCTTACAAATTCACTGTTTGATATGGGACGGACTCGTACATTGTGATTAGAAATAGGCTTGGTTAATTCCCAGATCGTTGAGGAAGAGGAACGCTTCTCATTCATATAGGTTGTGCTAAAAACTTGTGTTCAAAAAAGAGCGAGAGAAGAAACTGTTCAATCTATTTGCATGATTTATGCCCTCACTATTTAGGGTAAATGGTGATGATGATGATGATGATGACTCGGATGATGATGATGATGATTCGGATGATGATGA
>UZAN01040224.1:74895-86142 GCA_900618425.1 Echinostoma caproni
ATAAAACAAACGTCACATGACGTTGGTACTGAAGTGAAAATGTGAACATACATTCAGATTGTAGAGGAAAATTGATGTCCGGTAAAAGTCTGATATGGTCCGGTTTTCACCGTACAATCGGGCACACTGCAGGCTTATCAAGCCACCGGTTTTGAACTGGTTTCAGTTTCTAGTCTATATTGAAAAAAAACGCAGTTTTTTGATTCATCAAATGAATAATACATCTTATTACACTTTGTGCCGCATTATTTCACAAAAGAGACAATATGTCAAATCAAAAGTCAATGGGGGTGTGTTTACTTTGGCGATTAAAGTTTTGTTTAGACCGTGTTATTCATTTGTGCTGAGTTGAGGCAGTGTGCTGTGGGTTGGGTGAAGGCCCGTTGGATGCTGAGTAGTTTCGCNAGTGCATAAGACGGAGATGTGGAGACAAATCCCAATCGCTTCATAGGTGCCTAGGATGCCGGCTTTAATTAGCTGAGGTCAGCTCCACTGATATCAGTAGAGAGAACGAAATGGTTCGTTCAAACGCATTGGCGTGACTGGACTCAGCGAGGTAGAAATAATGGCACCTGCAATAGTTGTCGTTTCACCGGAACAGATGGTGCACCCGACCTGATACAGATAGCTACCTGCTCGGGGCGGCAAATGTGAGGTGCTGCACATGGGCACGTAACCAGATAAACACTAAATGAGACTGTGGGAGCACGACGGACTTTGTCTTTGAGTTACAAACACAAAATCGGCTTGCAAGTAAATCAGGCCCCTAATTTTGCCGCATGAAATGTATTCTCCATCGTGAACCTCGGTTTGGACTAGATAGTTTTGGCGCTTTACTCCATCTGAATGACAGAGAGAGGGAGAGACAGACGTCCACATTGATTTCTCCTCTGCATCAATAATGTTCCCCCTTGTTCTAAGTTATCGTGAACTTCGGTCCAAATCACGTTCTATCGACAACCGTTTCGTAGGAGAACATCACGAATGAAAGATATTGGCGCAATAATGGGATTATCGGTGCACATTCTCACCACCCTGCCTACCAAATACAGAATAGCATTTGTTTTTCGTCCGAGTGGCACAACACTTATAAAATGAAGGCACTGATACCGCTCCGTTGAGTTTCCTACAGAGTGATCTTTAAATGGAGCCACTTATGTGACGCTGGATTTAAACATTATCTTTTTCCTCCAAATGGACTTTTACGTTGGGACTCACGGATTTAAACATTGTCAGCAGATCAGTCTCACCGACATTGCTCTCCACCAAACATAGTATGCCGTTGATATGCCTTTGGTAAATCTTACATCATTCGACGTCAAAAGGGATTATTTTTATATTAGAAAGTAGTAAATCCTCAAAGACAGGGACGAGCCGCGATCCTGCTGGTACCGCATCATATCGCTAAACGTAAGTTGGACTTTGTGTGCAAAAATAACGACAAATGTTTCAAGTTCTCCAGTGGTAATACGATTTCTGGATTTTCACATAAATACATAATGGGTGTCCAATGGGAACACTAGAGAGAATGAGCTCATTTCCGTAGATGTCATTCGCAGGCCTTATGCATTTGAGTTCGGTAGAACACCTCTCAAGGTGAATGAGTTCGGCTATTTGTGGGCTACAGAGGTGGCTCGTTTTAGCTTTGAAATTGTCACGAGATGTGTGACTGATTCACAATTTTCAGAATTGCACATATCTAAAATGAATCTGAGAGGGATCCAGTGTTTCTGTACTTGGGATTAACAATGAAATTTTGTAGTTGTCATTCCGGTCATTTTGGAAAAATTCGAATAAAGTTGCATTTAAAACTCCTCTTTACTTTACGTTTCTAATGGCCTTTGACAACTCCTTCTATGTCTGCTCTATCCTGTCCCTTTCTCTAGTTATCTTGAACTTTGTGCCGGATTTAACAATGGCGTTCATCTTAGATACGCAATCTGATCTGTTCGGTAGGACAATTCCCGTGCTCTTTTCCGGCACACAACGAAATTACCCCAACAGCATTCCGCAATACATTTAGCCATTCTCGCTTTTATGCTGTCACTGGACCTTTTTTCATCGGGTTGCTATCAAGAAGGGGACAACTTGTGTTCTTTGGTGTGCGCTTCACCTGTACCACATATTTTGAGATAAAGAAGGCAATAAATTGAATAGTTGAGAGAACAGTTCTTCAAAATCCACTTCCATATCCATCCGCCTAACTCTTCCAGTAGGACAAGAAACTTATTGTTGTAGAAATTGAACATCGACCAATGTTGCCTAGTTTTATAAACACAACTTTTCGTCCCTATCTCTTAGGATTGGTGAGGTACTGACTGATAGATTTTGCGGGATCAAGGGGTTTATGAGACGCAGACATTCTTCTCTACCGTTTTCCTCGTCCGGTATCTGAAAGCGGCCTTCGACTCTTGTTGACCGTTTTTTAACCCTGGAGCTGCTTCTCCTTGAAGGGTTTGCCAGGAAAGTTTATTATTAGTGCGATTTCTTTGTACTGACAGACAAATACAAGTTGGAGATTCTGGTTTTCTTTCACCCTAGCACACCAATGAAAGCGGTCTTTGTTAAAATTAACCGCTTTCCTTTTCTGTTTAACTTAGTTAAATATTTGGAAGTAGTCCCGTCCTCGACATCCATTTACTCCCCGGTCTGTGAAGAGTCGATTGTATGCTGCAGCCGTTCGACCATTGTTGCTAAACTATAGAAACTATGCTATAGAGACTTGTTAATTACGGGATTAGGAGAAAAATAGTTTGTCTGAGTTCGAACACCGCTGTCCAAGCCACATTGCACTAATCTGGTGGAGCAACCGGACGAGCAATGCTGAGGTTAAGCGTCGAGTTTTCAGTAACCGCTTTTGCCCACTGGAGGTTAGTGGTCGACCTCCATTTATTGCGTTGGTTGGAGCATGTGTTATTCATGTGACCAAATAGGTTGCCGCACTATGTTTACCGAGACAGGTATTCAGTGGAAAAAAGTGAACACTGGTCGAAGTGAAACCTGGAATGAGGGTATGAGGGTATGAAAACCCCGACCAGCAGACTTGCTAACATTGGTCGCTTTAGGCTTCCTGATTGTGGGCAATGGATCATGGTAACCGGTGGTTAGAAACACTGAGTGATATGGCTGAGTGGCTCAAACAGTGGCTTTCGTGTATCTACTCAATATTCCTTCAGCCGTAGCCTATAGGAATTCTTCTTTTCCACTTTGTTGAAATAACCCCACAGAGCATATTTCAAACAAAACAACAGAGCGGCGAACAAGCTCGTTTTCAGAGATTCGTATTCAAATTCAAATTTTTATTATGGGGTATAACTTACAAAGACTTCGCTTTTACAAATCCCATAGGGTGTTTACACATTGGTTCGGATTCATGCCAATACATCTCAATATATATCACTACTTCGGAATAAAATTGTCATGGGAAAATAAAATAAAATAAAAGCACGTTGGGATTCGAACGGATTCATGAACACCACCCCGCGTGGCTGAACACCGGAACGATTAAGTCACTCACCAGTGCACCGGTTTCACACCTAGCTAAAACAAATCACACCGTGAACGTGTGCGAGGCTTTCCGACACCTGTACAAAGTTCGTGGGCGATTATCGAGGCAGGTTCGCTGTCGGATGTTGGCTACGGCAGAAGCGGTGGGCAAGCGCTTGCACAACCCCCCTCTGTGTGCCCAAAAACACCTTGTGCAGGCGTTAAAGCTTCCCTGCCCCCCCCTGCCGCATCATGAGTAATCTCGATGATCGGATGAGTGGACGAACAAACGTGATCGTGGTGAACCGGATTTCCGGTTTCAAGATGGAATCGTTTTTAGTAATCTGTTTTTATTTTATTTTATTTTCCCATGACAATTTCATTTCTATTTTCTCACTGTTCCCAACATTCCAATCTTCTCTTTCCTCCTTAAACAAATGGGTATCCAAATGATAGCAACCAAAACCATCGCAAGAAAGTGCATGATCAATAGTTGAGTAAACTAAAGTAAACTAAACATCGTTTTGTCCAGCAAATTTACGCGAGAAAATCATTTTGAATCGCTGATTCCAACATATTGACATTGAAGGTGTCGAACACAATCCCTGAATCTGACGGATTCTTCGGAAATGTCACTCTCCTACTTTGAAAATAGACTTGAATCCAAATGTTTGTGTGTAGCAAGTTTCAAGTCAAGTCAGCAGTAGCTTTATACACCCGGATGGGCGTATTTTCAGCAATTACACCATATTTGTGGATTCAAATTTATAAAATCTTTACGTAACGAAACTGAAAGCAATGGGGTGTGTTTTTCAACGAAGCAAGCGGTTGCGCAATTCTGTGGAAATTGTCTATAAGTAGACGTGCTAGATATGGCAGAACAGAATTACGAGAAGCAGAAGTACCTGCAAATAAAAGTTTAAATCTTGAGCGTGTGAATGATGTAGGTACAGCTTTTGAAAATTCATTATGTAATGGGTGATGAGTGTTTGAGAGTACTTTTGAGGTGAAACTTTCTCACACTTGTAAGTGTCTGCCAATGATAGAATAGGCGAGTTTATCCCTGACAGTGTCTTTACATTTAGAGATGTGCTTCAGAGATCTCGCCAGTAAATAACAGTCTTTCTTCAACATACCGGGAAAAATTACTGGGGAACAATACAACCAGTGGGGTAGCACGCGTGCATTCACAAATCTAACAACCAGCTTGTGGGGAACAGAAAGTAATCTCAATCGGAGTGAGAAAGATGAAAGTTTTCTAACTTTACAGAATGTGTTTTGAACGTGCAATAACCATAGTAAAATTTGTGATAGAGTGACGCCAAGGTATTTTACTGTTTTTGATTTCGGTAGTCGTTGTTGATTTGCAGAGAGGGTGGGGAACCTATCTGTAAGGGCTGAATATGATACATCCGCCAAGAGGGAAAACACATGTGGACATTTGAAGGCATTCAATAAGAGGGAACGGGACAAGGACCGAGTAACAACGTAGTTCAGCTTGCTTTGAATTTCTGAAGCCTCTTTAGGGGTGGACGCTTTGCAATCTATAACAACGTCATCAGCGTATTTACAGCCAATGAATGCAGGAGGAATGGGAAATTGTTTGACATACATGGAAAAGAAAAATGGGGAAAATTTTGCACCTTGCAGGACACCAGGAGAAACTGGGCGACTGGAGGACTTTTGCCGTTGAGAAATGTAAACTGCCTTCAGTCTGTGGAATAATCGCAGATCAGTCTGCTCATGTTTGAATTTACACCAATTTCGGTAATCAGGTTGAACAATACTAATCGATCAAGACTGCCGAAAGCGTTTTTGTAGTCTAAGAACATCAATTTGATGGTGTAAATTGTACGCTTCTCAGTGATCAAACCGCAGTTCTTATAATTACTGCACGTTTTTCTTTCCAACTTCTAGAGGGCTGAGAATAAAACCAAGATTGAAGTCGTTTTATTCATCCAAACTCCGCCCCCCAGTTGAAAAAACTGTTATTTTGGTTAATTGGACATGGCAGCGATTTTCTTCAGCTAATTGCTTTAATTCAAACCCGTCGAATATGAAATGAAGGAAACCTGAATTAAAACAATGGCAGGCGCAGCAAAACCATTTAAACCTTGTTGGGAATCACTAGCCGCTTGGCAGTAACAAATACGAGACGAAATATGTCAAAGGAGGCAGTGTACAAAAGTATCTGAATAACAAATCATCCTTACACAAGGGATACAGGAGGTTCCCATAAGTTGGATCGATCAGCTACACAAGACGAGCGATATTCGTTGATCTTTTATTTTTCCTAGCCAACCACTGAGTAAATTCATGAGTCATGATTAATGGAATCGGGTTCGAAACCCGAAGGTTATTTCTCAATAATTCAGAATATGCAACGACAGCTCATCAAAGTCAAAAGAATAAACCACTGGTTAGTGTATTTCGTGATTCCAACTTGCAAAGGTCAGTGTTAGTGGTGTGCCGTTTTGCCTCAGATGATACAGCCTGCACTGTCCGAATTCGTAGGCGGCGCCCATGTGTAGGTTCAGATCCCACCGAGTCTACTGCACTTTCCACGATTTCAACTTAAACTTTACCATATTTCTTATGGGCCCCGGAACTTTCTAAGTTTTGTATCTTGAAAGATAGTCGGTCCAAGTTTGCAATACAAATCTGAGTATGTAAAGACAACTTAAAATTCTTTTCCATGAAAACTCCCTATTATTTAATCTTTTTAGTTCACTGAGCGATAATGACACGTTATAAATTTTTGTAATCAATATGAAAACGAGTGCGGAACTACTCCGAGATCGAAAGATAGGATAGGATAAGCAAATGATAATCATAAAATACCCCAAAATAGGTAATGTTGAGAAATAAGCAATTTACAATTAATGTCGGCTTTTCCACGCTTCCGACAATAGCATTTTCTGATGGCCATTGACCGAACAGAATGGGACTACTTTTTGTATGAAAGTAGTCAAACTCATGTTAGCGATATTGTGGAGTAATCGCTTCGCTGAGCACTGGCAACAAAATTCGGCTGAAACAGTTCTGTATGGTGTAGGGAGCTTTTCAAGGGAACTGAAACGCAAAGAGAATGTATTTTTGAACCAAAAGGAACTATAAGAGTAGCAAACACACTTTGAAGAATAACGTTTATGGGAGCGGTTAGTATATTGAGGCTGTGTTCATAAGAACAGTCATCGCACTTCCGTGGAAAACTTTGCAACGAGAGTTTATCAAAAGAGGTAACTGGTGAGAGTGCCTCCAAGCTGCTTACCACAATCCTATTTTGGAATTTTCTGATGTGTGATAACCAGATTAGATAAACTGGTTAACAAAGTAGGATAACCGAACCAATTTTGAGAGCGGATAGACGATCAACAAACATGTGCTGATTTTCAACACATGAGTTTGATTACATCTTTAATGGAGGAGAAAAACTTTGAACAATCCCATGGTCTATCCAGTACTTGGAATAAACAACTGTGATCTCTTCTTTTTCCACTAACGTGATGAATTTTACACCATAGTAGAGAAATTGAGGACTTGAGGAGTTGGTCAGTTAACTGGATTTCCACCGAGGTGAACTGTATATTCCTAACGACAACCGTTGTCAGCATTATGGGATTTGGGTAGCTTTATGAGAGCTTCGCAGTAGAGATAATTTTTATTATTTTTGCTCTTTATTTTCTGAAAAATACAAAGCACGTGCGCTAGTTCAACCCGTTTGCCCCTACCGTGGCAAACATTCATGCATTTTTACTAGTGTGCCACTCACATATTCCATCTGTTGGTTCCCCATGTTTAACATGAATAAATGAATCCATGTTTACACTCCGAGTTGGTGAGTTAGGGGTTCAAAAGAGCAGTCATGCGGTTAACTCAAATCTTTTGTTATCCGATTCTGTGTTGTGAAGAAATACAAAGTATCGGGGAAATTCCTTCCAATCGTTTTACACAGGGTCACTGATTTCATGCTCAGTGAAACGCGTTAGGACGAAAATTAGCCTTTGTTTTGCTCGTCTGCATTTTCTTACAACTGAATAACCATGCAGAAGGGAACCAGTCATTTTATAATTTGCAATGCCCAGGAACCTTGAATGTTCAATAAAAATCCAGGGTTCGGTGATTACTAAATCAGCAATATTTGTTAATCTCATGAAAAATATCTGGCAATCCAGCGTAATTTGTTCAACTGCTTTGCAAACGAAGCGCAAAACAATAATATGTACTCTGAGCTATAAGTGAACGTTTCAGAAATGCATAAAGTTGGAAATATAAATTCATTGATGTAGATCGTCAATGAAAAACATGGCGTTTACATCTAATGTTGTATTATTCGACCAGACTTTCCGGAACATATTTTTTCTCTTGATCTGTTCGGAACTGAAACGGCATCGCTTACGCGTGATCGATTGAGGCATCACCCAATAGTCGATTCATCAGTCAATCATGCCATCGGAAACGTGACTATCGACATTTTGCTCCACGTTCTGCCCGAGCTGACTTATTATGATACATTCCGTCTGCTCGAACACCCACACAGCTTGTTAATCTATTGATTGGCACATTTACCGAACAGGCTTATCACAAGCTGACTGAGCATCTCTTTCGTCCCAAGCGAGCAGATCAATCTAACTCATGCAATCAAATATTGAGAATCCCGTTGCTCGATGTGAACGAACACATTACTTGAAGTATCCTATTGTCCACAACATGCGATTAAAGGGCATCCTAATTTTAGCTTTCTCACGCATCAGACACACGTTCGGACTCAGCTTGCTATTCACCTGCATTACTTGCTTCATTTGGTTCGTGCCACTCTACATTAGTGACTTTTGCGCCCCCGCGGTTTTCCTAAACCGTATCCAGCGAGACGTGTGAGAAAATAGTCCATCGCAGTTTTAGATCGGTTCACTTGGATTAGTTGACTTCACCCAGTTGTTCCTAAGGCCTTGCAATTTGATATTTATACATTCATGAGCTGAGACGAAACAATCTCAAACCATCATCCAACTAGCCAAACTGAACACTGTGGACGCCTACAGCCGGTGTACTGTGGTAAGCATCGTTCACTGTTTACTGACCGTCACTTCCAATCTTTACCCCAACAGATCGCACCGGAAACAATATGTATGTGTTCACGTTCCAGCAGTTTTCACACCGAGTCCAAAGTTGTCTTATTAGCATTTCGTATGCCTGAGACGGCTTACCTCCCATAAAACGACTTCAGTGTAGTGGACATCAGAACTGTCTTACTCTAGGTTTCTGTTTCTCCCACATCATTTCAGGGGTGGGAAATCTGAGTGAAACGGCCGGTGAAATACGGATAGTCTCGTGAGCATTTATTTCGTGAGCTATATGCGGTCGTCTCTCTTTGGTGGTAATAATAATGATAATAATGTTTTTTACTTCCTTTTTGTTTATTGAATGTACAAATGCTCAAACAACATTCAGTAAGGGGGGCCGCAGCCATACAAAGGCTGTCTGAGAAGAGGGGCGGCATTAGAGCGGTTCGAACCCGGGACTCACAGGTCACAAGTTGGTGACCTAACCACTTGGTCAACACCGCCCACTGACTCGAGATGATTAAGGCTCACCGCAGGTTTCTTTTGCTGCTCCGGAAGCGGGAGAAACGCGTTTTTTAAATAATAACATCCTATTCAACTCTACTCAATGAACTCTCACTTTCCACACGGTGGTTCTTAACATTCAGTGTTCTGTATCGTAATTCTTCAAACTGTCATTTTTAAATTGTGTCGTTTGTTTAACAGGCGGCACTTTAATATCGGGCATCATACTATACCGAATGTTTGACGCTGTTGATGGTTTACATCCGTACCCCAAGCACGAATGTTCCGAATGCCCCATACCCGAATTTTTTACAGTATCTCCACTTTTAAGTGAATCACAATAACCAGTTTTAAATGTTGGTGCCATGGTGAACCAAAACGCATAAAGACGAAATTTCAATTTCTTGTCTTTCGGTAAAAGGAAAATAAGATCGAAAACCCAGAACACTACCGCAGCACCCACTGTGTTTCAGTGGGGTAATTTTTGAATGAGGTAAATTATTATAACGTAGAGCGGTCATTACACTGTGGTACCTTGACACTCTTTGGACGTCCTAGAAACGACCTTTCTGTATTTCAGGCGGGACGCGTGAGTAAAATGGCGAAAGGAAGCGAGAACTGAGGAAAATACAAACGTTTGATTTTATATGTTGTCACGATTGAACGTTCGTTACAAATTTCGAAGTTCAGTAAGTTCAGTCCAGATCAGTGGGACTAAGTCAGTCAATGTCATGGTCCGATGAAAAAGACTCCGGTATTGAGAGAGAGACACTGGTCTACGCTTAAATTCAAAAAAGCAAACAGGCATACGACAGAAACNAAACAGAGCACAATCGGTAAACACTACTCTGAATTCATTGTTCTCCTGTTTGAAACAAAATTCTTTGGCAGTGTTTGCAACTATCTCTGACACAGTTCAATTACAGCAATAAACCTAGAGAGTTAGTGCTCTTCACGTTGTGCACTGTACGCGTGGAAATTGAACGGAAATGGAATTAGTCATCTTTTACCGCAACCTACATCCCGTTTCTCAACAGCATTCGTCATCACACCGTTATCTCAGGATAAACACAAACGTGAGATAGCAACTCAGCTGGCATAACTCTCAAAACTGAGATCACTTTAAAAATTTCAAAATAACGTGTAACTAGGACTTTGCATACATTCGTTGTATCTAAAGGGCAGTATGACCGCACTGTAGAATAGCATGCAAATAGCATATAACAACATCTTTTGATTTGGATGCACGGGTATTTTACCGACCTGAGGGTGCCACTGTACATCATTTCGTAATTTATTTTCTCGAGCGTTTTATGCCAGTGGACCTACTGCTCTCCCGCTATCTTTCCTGGTCTACTGTCTAAGGATTTCACGTTAAATATACACTCTCTCAAAAGCATCCCTAGGTATGGAGCTGTATCTTATGAGGAGCTGGTTGATTTTATTGTCAACCAACATTTTGAGGCGTGTGACCGTCTGTGTGACTCTATCTTGTCCGATGTATAACATCCTTTACACTCAGCCCAATCTAGCTCCATTTCAACTTCTGTCACTCGCAATAAATTTGAACATTTATACACTAGTACTACTGCTTTTAATACCTCCGTTGTACCTTATCAGTCACGTTTGTTGATTTCTAGGGAACGAATATCAAACGAACTTACACACAGTCTAATGTAAATTTTTGACGCTGAAATTTTTATTTAGTTTTTTAGACGTTCTTGTGTCCCATTCATTATCATCTAAGTAACTATTTATCATACCTTTAAACTCATTTTTAATAGCGCTTATGCCAAAGCAAAAGTGATAACCTTCCTTTCACTGAAAATATTGTCCACATTAGATGAATAAAGTGCACTCTTGACTTGACATGTAAGCACGCATTCTAGTACACTTTTTCCGTTTTTCCATCAAAACGGGTCTTTTCAGTCTGAGTTCCTTACCCAATTGATAATCGACTATGATATAATACGATTCTGGAATAATAATATTTCCGACTTGATTTAGGCCAAAATGGACTGATGATCACAGATCCATGCGCTCGGAACCGCGAAACGGAATCAGTTTTCAGTTTGAACAACCATTAACCATGCACTTTCGTGCGCCGGTTTTGGTTGCTGTCTTTTGGCTGCCCATTGGGATGAAGAATAGGAGAAGAAAGGAAAGTTGAAAGTGGATTCGAAAAGAAAATGGA
>UZAN01040225.1:0-14135 GCA_900618425.1 Echinostoma caproni
GATTCATCTATGTAAACATCCTATGGGACAAGAGAAGCATCAGCTTGTAAGCTATTCCCAATATAAAACTTTGACTTTGACTTTAAGTTCATTGAATTCTCCCAAATTTATAACAGTAAACATCGAAAGAAAAATTTGGTTTTTCGGTTGACGCTGTTACCACCGATTATACAAACATAATTTGCAATCAGACCCTACTTGTTACCTAATAACTGAATTAGGGGAATAAGTTCGTGTTAATTAGCAAACGCATGTTTATTATCCGAAACAGAGTAGTATTTGCGTCGTCCGTGTTGGATCTTGTCCGCATTGTGCTATTTTTGTTTCCTCATCCAAACTAGAACAACAAACCTTTCAGTTGGGTACCAGCATATCTAACATTGATTGCCGAATGGAGCCAGATAATGAAGCCAAAAGCTGACACCAACGAACACCAGGAAGACAATAACTAGAGTGTATTGGTTTTGTCTACTAACTATGTTCTGTTCATTGTGGTTAATCCTTTGAATTTATGATAGAAGAACACCTAAAAACGAAAAGCAGATTGAACTTGCACCAAGCGGTGTACCCTGATGTCACCGTACCGTCGGACTTCACCCTGAACACAAATATTTCTGATATACTATATTGATGCTGTAACATGAAAGAACAACATTAAGGTCAATATGACCGTATCATAAAACAAAATAAATCCATAATTACATAATAACGTTCAAAATAGTAAGGATTAAAGGGTTGTGACACGGGTGATACTTCTTCTGAACGATTATTTCCCGTCGCTTTGGCAAGTTCCTTAGCAAATGTATAACACAAATACAGGTAACCTCAGATTTTTGCATCAGTTGCATTTTCATGTACAAATCACTGATTGCAAAATGACCAGATCTACGCTTTTGAATCAGCGAGAAATCTAAACCCTATTATAGAATTTAGATGATGAATGTTTCGATTAGCCCATTTGGTTTTTCACAGGCACCATGCATTGTTGATGATGTCGCGGGTGGGTTTCACTCCTTGGAAGATCATTCATTCCCCACCAGTTGAATACATTTTAAATGTAATGGAAATGTTTGTGGTAACGATATCCAACTCTTTGGCGGATGTATCAGAAACGCTGAACAACTGAAATCTGGTATCCATGGCATGATGGTTTTACAAAGTCTATCCAAAACTCTTTGATTATCTTCCAGCTGCCGCAAGGTATTTGGGTACGGAGTGCCTGGTGGTTATAACCAGTGAATGAATGGTATGTAGCACATGACTTTAATTAGTTTGGATAAAGTTCTTCCGCTCCAGCGTACTAATCTGGTAAACGTACTGTGGTCAGAATTTCATCGTCTTTCACGTTACATAGACCGAGAACTGGTACCATAGCCTGTCGTGTTTCGCGACCGTTTACCACATTTAGTCACAACAAAAGCAATTAGAAGCTACATAATGTTAGGTGCCGAGGCCATTATGGTTGCCCACAGACATTCAAGGCAGAGAGGGTGTTCAGAAAGCTGTTCTGGTCACGGCAACTTCATTATTACACTAGCTCACTTATCGTTCGTCGATTACAGGATTGAAGTGAGCTAATGGCTGCTGTGCCAATTTTCCTTCTGTACAACGAGCATTATTCATTTTGTGGTTTTTGACTAGCCCTCGCAGGCACTTAAAGTATGTCTAACGCAATAACCGATATTCTGCACAGTTATAGTAACCGGCTCATAAACGGACTCCGAAAGTGTCCTGTTTCGTACTATTTATTTTAAATGGCAGGAGAGAACTCTAACATCAACGATGCATTCGCGTTATGGACATACTTGAGATAACCATTAACTAGAACGAAGCTTTCTAGTTGAAAGTAAAATATTGAACGCTTATAATCGAGATATTCACTTGATATACCTTCGGTTCTGCGAAGAACGTGAAGCACGGATAAATTACAATGAATTACTGGTGGTTTTGACAAGTTTTCCTAAATTACATGTAAAAAGATTTGCAAGCCACTGCTTTCCAACATGCTACTGCCACTGTCTCCGCAGTACAAAATAATCCAATGGGGAGTGAGGGTGTCAATATTCATACATTCCAAATGATATTCTATTTCATTGGATGCTCTTTTACTTGACCTTTTGCTGTGCTTTGTTAAGCTGTTCTAGTACTATATTTACCAGTTAGTTTAAAACATACTTCCGTGAGCTGTACGACAAGCTCCTGTAACGTCTAGAGTGAGAGGACTCTTAGTCAAAACAATCGTTTGATTCTCACACCTTTTAACTCAATTTCCCTCTAGTTCCAATTTTGTCGTTATTATTGACGTGAATTAGTCCTTTTATATTCATTGCTAGTCTCATACCTGATTGTTCCACTGATACCTTGACAAATGAAGCTGTAAAGGTGCGTATTTCAAAAGTAAAAGTAATACTACTGAGTTGCGTGAAGGAACACTCCGTAGCAAACTAGGAGGGGAATCTTGGGTGACAATATTTTACCTGCTGATTGCGGTTTTCATTTTGAATAAATAATCCTGACATAATCAGTACTAGTTTCGTTGTTCTTTGAATTGGTGTGCATATCAATTACATTTTTACGGTACTTTTGCATCCAGCTACAGAATGATTCTATTTATCTTCCGAACCCATAGAAAATGCTTTTACTTTGACGAATCCCTGCCAAAACAAATAGTAGAATGTTGGAAGAGGATAGATCAAGTAAAGATTTGTTTCCAAAGACTGACAGCAGATGAGAAAAAAACCCATCTAGGGAAGTAATTGTGCGACGGTAAGTTCAAACAAGAAAACGTACGGTTTATTTTTGCGAAATAATGTGTTTAAATGATGTATATTAAACACTGGAATTGCTTGAGGTCTGCATCCAGCGTGGCTGATAATCGACTTTCTTTAGTTTTAGAACTATGTACTTAATTAGCCTGTACTTCAGTTACCATTTTCAAGTAGATGATAAATTACCGTTTTTAATTGTACTCAAAGAAAATTGTCTCATAAATATATGCACATATATCAGAGCATAATTAGAAGCTAGCAAACGTTTTCGGCGTGAGCGAAACCAAACACCTCCTATGCTTCGAGAGAGAGGTATAATAACATATTGTATTGAATGAAACTTGAAAATGAAAAAAATGAACGTCTCGGTATAGGACGCCGAAAAGTAGAGTCATATTGATGGACACTTGAAATGAACATTTGTCCTTACGCTTCTGTGAAAGATTGCTCTTTTGCCTGTCCGCAGGGCATTTCTTTCTAGCTAATTATGAATGTGAACGGAGTATTTTTAGCAATACTGAAAAGTTTGCACGGAGATTCACAGCGCAGTATAGTATTCACATGTTCGCTTTGAAAATTCGCATTGAAAACATATCGTGCATTCTGCTTTTTTGCGACAGTGTAGTGGTCATGTAGAAAGACTTTAATTGGAGTCGTCATTATGCAATCAAGCATATAGTTGGTGTTTTACAATTATGGAAAATGTCTATGAGCTCTCGCGGGATCTAGACCATATCATGGGGAACAAATGCATGCTAAGACAGTTATTGTGCATCTCTGGCACTTTCACTTCCAAGTATCCGTTGGTTATACGTGTGAAGTTAAACTTAGGCCACTCCGAACCCTAAATCTAACAAAAAGTACTTTTCAGTTTTATCTACAGCTTTCTGGAACCCCAAAGCGAACACCTTGGGCAGAAATGTTAAGGCGATCGCTTCCATATCTACAGCAGAGTTTAATAATCGTAAAACCTGTTTCTTCAATTAGTCTCGGTACTATGAAACCTGCAACAGCTTCAAGCATATGATGAAACCAACCTAATGATGCACAACAAATAAGCTATTTTTATTCTGGAACAAGTGTTTAAATCAACATATTGAACACAATTTTAATTATATGTAGATGATATGCATAGACGCAGCCGGCAGTATCTTGCATCTGGAGTATGTTTTCTATCTATCTCGTGGTATTGCATTCTGGTAATTTTACCTAAGATTAATATTCAACACGTTAATTGTTCCCCACCTCTTTATGGAATACATAAGCGTTGTGATTTCTTGGAACATTAGAGAAAATCCAGTGGTATTTCACTTTTTGCATTTCCACAAAATAGAGTGGAAAATTGATACTGAAATTGTAGTATCTTTCATTAGAAAATTCACGTATAAAATCATTCTGCAAGAACAAATTTTGTGACGGACTCCAGTGATAAACAAGTCAAGATTACCGCTTCAATAATTATGTCATAAGAGCAGTATTTCGGGATCCAATTACATTACGCTTATAGGAACCATAATAATAAAGTTTTTGAATGCGTGTTTTAACTTGGCGGTTCTGATAATATGAGTCGACGTTCATCCGGTGGAAGCGAACGTTTTTAGCTAAAGTGATATTTCTCTTGTCGGATTTAAAATTTTAACTTATCAATTGAAATTTTCTTTGTTTGTGTTACTTCAATTGTTTGACTTTGCTGCACCCTAAGTGTTAATACCGTCACGCATCATTGTTTGCCCGAGTATCCATGTGCACACATAATTTATACCCATGGGATTGAAACTAAATCTTGAGTTATCTGAAACCTGTAAAACTCCGAGTTCCAGTTATCCAGTTCAATTAACCAACTAAATCGTGTGTTTGCAGATGGTTTTTCTAACATCGTGCGTTTGAATTTGTTTCTGGTTTAGCTCCTAATCCCACCACCAACCGGTCCTTGTTCGCAAACATTCAGCGCAACACATGCATTCGCATACAATTGCTGTTTGTTTAGATGTTGATGAACCCCCGATGCCCATCGAAAACATGCATAGAGAGAGAACGAGCAAACATGAACGGGATGAGTGCAGGTCTGTCTTGCTCCAGGTGTGAAAATGCATGCCATACGTGTCAAGTTTGAATCGGTGAGAGTGTCGGATACTTATTTATGCCTAATCTTCGGGAGCGACTAACAACCAGATGATCTACATGCTAACCAAATGAACACAATTAACAACCCATCAATTTTTTACAAATTTCACTTGGATAAATCGGCTTTCTTCACTTGAATAAGGATAATTTAGTTATTGTCGTAGATGGGTTCAGTAGTGCTTGCAGCTATTTGCTTTGCTCTGTTTAAGGTTGAGCATTGTCTTTATACCAAGAGTAACTGTACCCCTGAGTAATTAGCTTCTGACCACCTGCAGTGATTTGTTTCCAGCCTTTGTTGCTCTATTTTTGCTATTCGTCATTTTGTACCCTACTGGCACTGAAAAACAACAAGAAGGACGATTGGACAATATCACTAATGGATCTACCTTCCGTCTTCTTTTCTAGGTACAAATTGAGTTGATAATATGGATGTTAAAGAAGAAACGGAATAGCCTAAGTCACTCTCCTAACTTGTTTTGATACATTCTTTACCATTGCGGTTCCTGTAATAAATATTCATTTTTTTCTCAGTCCTGCTATTTCTTAGTGTATGATTGCTGGCTGGAGATGCTGCCAAATATCACTGATAATCAAACTTTCACTTCTTGTCCGTACGCTCAACATGATTACTTTATCCACATCAAAATGTATATCGACAGTTTAGTACATTCTGAAACAACCCAATGATATCAGATATCATTTGTGCATTATTTCATTAAAAAAACCGCTGATTCATTTTGTTTCTATTTAGTGAAAAAAGCCTCAATAAATTCAACCTTTTTTATTACAGTCAAGGCACGCATTTGAGCGTCCTGGAATTTATGAATTTGTTCATGTCCGGTTTCTGATGTGAAAATTTAACTTTTGAATACACAAGCCACTACATGTTATATACTTATTCCAGCGAGCATTTTAATTCTTGACAGGCCTTTCATCGAATGCATTAGGTGTAAAATGAACATGGGCCTAAAATATTACTGCAGCCGTGCTTTTGCTTTCAACAATCATCTTCAGAAAGCCGTGTTTCTCTGTCCGTAGCGGTGAGCAACTCACCTAATTGCGTTTTGTACTAGGTGCAGAAGAATCGGAATGACGGTAGATCTATGCTGAATCCATGCGGTTATCATTACTGATAATATTGAGTGAAAGCGATCCATCCGGATTTGCTCACGCAAAGAAATAATCGAAGTTCTTTCCGGAACACTTGAAAATTTGTAGCAATTCACGCGATTTTTGGATGATAGCACGTGATTAGTCTCACTTAACCGATTGAGAACCAGGTTAACTGTGCCTAACTTATTGATGGGAAAAGAACTTATATTCTCAACCTTTTACTTTATTTTAGATCACATATATAATTAACCACAACGGAGGTTTGATTTTAACTTTATCAGAACACACAAAACAGGAAGCGAACTCACTTGCCAAATTTGGTCTATCATTTTATATGTCGTAGCATCGACTTGTTCAGCGAAAATATATTTTGTATAACTAAAATTAGTGAAGTTGGATGATAAGCATATTTGTTAATATTTGGGCCAACCAGATTATCATTGAGAAAACAATGCAGTAACTTTGTAGATATCCCCCAGTGACTTCTTAGCATCCAACAAATGGGTATCTTCAAAAAGCTGTTCAACAAGGGAACGTTTTTTGGTAGATGTGGATAGATAATGCTTTGAATTGTTTATCACCAAATGAAGACGCCAACATGATGCGATTCACCAAAACTGGCGAATACTGACGTATATGCAATTGGTTGACAGTGTGAATTTGTCCTTCGGCGCTAAAAGAGAATCATTGGGAAACCTCCACTAGTTTTTCATGTGGTTTGGTTGAACTTTGTGTACTTTAATGTTTACCAATGTTTCACAACATGCGAAAGGTGATTTGAACCTGCTTTTAAAAACCGTATACGTTACTGCTTGGTAATTAATTCACGCACTTTGGTGATGAGATTATTTAATTCTGAACCCAACTATGTAAACTGCTCGAAAGTTGGTCGTTTCGTATCTGAAAAAAGGTGATAAACTACTAGACGAAGATTGAACTTATTAAATCTGTTGAGAACATGGCTTTCCCTACAGAGACAAATTGCCGATCACATGAGGCGTCATCTAACTGGATATTCCGACATAATGGGACCCAGTCAGACAACTATTCTTAATACAAAAAAACAGTGAAATGTTTTTGGATTGAAATTTCACTCATTGTTCTTGATGAACCGAACCATTCATAAAAATATAAATGGTACATTGTGGAATCGTTAGAGGAACATTTGGACTATTGAATTGGATGCACCCGTGTATCCACAAAAATCACTAAAACTCCTGCGTTTTGGCACTGCTGTCTTTCTCTATACATAAGTATCTACAATATCCTAGGACTTAATGCAAATAAATAATGCTTTTAATAATTTGTTAGGATGCAAATAATGCATAAAGATTGTACTAAATAAGGCCCTTAGCAAACAAGTTTATTCTCGATGTTACAGCAACCGACGGAATACAGCACAATTAATAATAGGCAATAACCATCCAACTACACGCACGCCAATACTGGTTTTCCAACGACCATCCGGTTAATACAATCTAATGAAGTATGCTCCGTTCATAAAGTTCCTGTTCACTTCGGCTCTCACTTGTTCACAGGCACGCATCCCTTGTCAATATCCCTCAAGCACACACAAACACTGTGCATCAATACTGTCACATTCACTTCGTCTGATTTATTTCCTATTTATCTATCTCCCCTCACCACTTGTTTAGTGGTTTGGAAATTAAGCCAGTTGCGTTTGTTTCTTAACCAAGCTGGCTTGTGAATTTGCGTTCACAGTATTAATGATTGGCATTCCGAACCTGCAAAACATAAAAAGATGGTTTGTCCTCCTATGAAGTACCTCTTTCTTCTTGATTTTTGTATCGAACCGGTGAGCTTTACAATGAATTATTATGCATTGCATTGTGGTAACCACCTGTATCAATTATTTCCTGTCATGTTTATATGGAAGCCTTGTAAATCATTCCATGACATGCTTAGAAACTAAAACGTCGCTGAAAGAGGATCTTTGGAGAGATAATAAGATTTCACATTGTGTTTTCTAATTACATCCTTGAAATACATACTCTATTATGTTGGCCCTAGCACTGCGATTACTTTGGATTTCACCCATCCTATGATATCATACCAATTGGCTTTCAAGTTATTAATGAGTGGAAAACATGCCGTTTGGTCACAAAATGGTGCTTGTTGCTCTTCAAACTCCAATGCCTAGCGAGCATGAATTGCGTTTGCTTATTTGCAAAACACAATTTACTTTTTGACGGTATGAGGTTCAAATTTTTCAGATCGGAAAAATTAATTAACCCTGAAGGAACCAATGACGTCAAACCAAAATAGCCTAATACAATCCCGGAGTCGAAGAGTCGAATATTATTCTCCATGATTAATATAAGGTACAAATGCAAAACGACTATTTGCTGATGATCAAAGTTCCTATTGAAATATCAATACGTTGATAAATCCCAGAAAAATAATTTCGTCAACGAATGCGCATTCCGTTTTGCCAGGAATTGTTGTATTACTGTCTATTTTCAAGCTTTCTATTCACATATCACTTTTAAACGAAACGTTTTATCATTCTGAGTACAACGAATACAAGTTCAACAAAATCTATTCAGTTTTCTATTGCTTTTTTCTTTTCAGGAAGTGAACAAAATTCAAACTGATACATGAATTGTCGTTTGTATTAATGAACATTTTTGAAATATGAATGATCAAAGACGATACAGACGTTTGGAAATGGGCAAATTTAAAAGTAAAATCCTACTGTGATCACAAATGCTGGCCTAGCTTTTGGAAATTGTTTACAACAATATTCGTTTTTACATTTGTTGCTTAAGTTAGATACATTAATCATTGCGTGTCTGTGCCATCCCATTTTTTATGTGGATTGATTGAGAGTAATTTACTGTTCGCATGATCCAATCAGATAAAAAGTGATTCGATGACTGATACTGGAACTGAAACACGTGATTTGAAATGGCGACATAAATGTTTTTTTCAAACTTTTGCATATTGCGCGTTTATTAGTAAAATTATTACAAATACATATTCAACGATGGAAAGGTGCATTGAGGTACATTTCGGTAGAACCGAAAATTAGAAATGCTGATAACAGTCTCTTGCAACATAAGCAAAGAAATAGAAGAACGAGCTATATAAGTTCTGCAATTAAACGCATGCACTGTTGCCCTAGATATGACCAAGTCACTCAGATTTCGCAAATGTATAAACATACAATTTCAATTCCACCTTTATTTCAGTATCCACAAGACCCTCATCGAAACTTATCCAAGAAAAGTATGTTTTTAATTAACCTAAGTTCTTGTTACCATATTTCTATATGATCACAGAATTCAGTGATATCTTTGTATGCTTAATTGGTTAGGTTGTAATATGTTCCATTATCCATGAAAGAAACACATTAATTTATAGTCACTTGTTTGATAATTTCGAGAAATCGACTACATACTTCAAAATATTTTGGCGTCTAACTTGAAGGCTGGCATTCAAAATTGATTTGTGTTGTAAAGAAGCACGGGAAAGTAAAGATGATGGAGCCATTGTACTCCCAATTAATCATTATGATCTCATTGTACAAAATTTACAGTTTTAATTGAGGCATTCTAGAGCTATGAAAATCATTCCGTCAATCGTGATCGAGCGAGTTTATTTTTCAAAGAAAATCAAATTGTTCCGGTTCAATTCCAAACAATTTCCAAGTGGAATGAATGTTCCCAGATAAAAGTAGAGATTAAGCAGTGACGAAGCGATTGGTTGGTGGATTAATATATAGCCGAAACCTCTGAATGATGGTCCTTATAGACTGGTCTAAATAATTCGGCCATTGGCTACTCAACTTTACGGTGGTTCCATTTATTTGGGGACTTATAATCACATTTACTTGTAAATCCAGTCAGAGTATATCAGATAGCACACACTAATTCAAAATTAAACGTTTATACATCTATTTGACACAGAAATATATCTTTCATTATTGGTGATACCATTCTGTCACTAAATAATAAATCCGTTCGAAACTGAATTGAATTTTATGTTCTTATCATGCATGTTCTTTCAGGGGCGTTCAATCAGTACATATTATTATCATAACAATTTATTACTGTGTGTTTGAATGTAAAAATAGTGACTTGATCGGAAAATGCGTCTCAATAATATTGGTCTGTAATTAGCAACATATCTCAGAATAGTATTTTTCAATAATGCTTAATCACGATCCCCTTTGTAGATCGATTCGGAAACAACGTATAACTACTTTCCCTTGGATTTTCACAATCCTTTATCAACAAGAGCAAATATAATCGTGATTGACTAAAAACCTTTACTTGGAAGAAGAATTCCTTTTTCGGTTAGATATTCAGATAGTAACGCAAATTATTTCAACACCCATGTTACTTCAAAACCCCTCCTACAAGTCTGTCATGAGTTGACGCATTTGAACGAAGAAACAAAGGAAGCAGGATTCTGATTTCTCAAATATTTATCAATTGACAGTTGGTTACCACCCAACTGTCTTTCAGTAACAGCTGACGAAGTTAGTGTATTCAATCTACAACTTGGTGCCTAACCAACTGATAATCGTGCAAACTGAACCACGTTGCTGATCAGAATCCTTTTCTCACTAAGCCCTTCGTTCTATCAGGTCGTGAATGGTGGGACAGCGTTGCCGAATTTTACATAATTATGTTATTTTCATACAACAGTAAGCGATGGATTACCTTTTATTNGTAAGCGATGGATTACCTTTTATTCTAGATTGTTCACTGTGTCTAAATAAATCTAAATCAATCTTTCTCGAAAAATATCCTAATGTAACGTTTTTGGTTGCGATTGTTTTCTTTGTGTCTGAAGGACTAACGTTTTGGATTCGATGATGTGGAAGTCCAACAATTTCATCTTCTTAGCCACAGGGAAGTAACTGGAAAACTGTAGGTACTGACAGCTGGATGTAATTTTTTGGCAAGCAGAATTGTTTGATAGACCATATAAAGTCCTCATAGCTTTAAGAGCAAAAACTGCTCAGGCATTGTTGACTTCTCATGCACGGAACCCTAACGTCGATGATTGAGATCACAGCAATCCATTTGTAAATGACTGGTACAGCTGAGGGAAATGAGCACACGCGCAGGAACTCTCCTGCAAACTGACCAACGAAATGGTTGATGAGATCATTTTATGCTATGTAGCTATCCCATCCCGCGTAATCTCTCTCAATAAGATAATTATTGTCAAATTGATCAGGTAAAAAAATTGTCTAAGCTGGTTTAAGCATGAAGTAAACGGTTCAACCAGAGCGAATAAGCTTTGTTAGATTGGAATGTGATATTTCACCTAGTCTGCAATGAGTACAGTGGACAACGCCTACTTGGAAGGATATTGCATCGGTGAGTGACTTTTATTAGGGTCTAACTTTTTTCGCCGGCATACTTTTGCCTTTGATACTTTAGAATAACCAAAAACAACGGTAGCCGACCTATTGGTCAGGCAATCGATGTAAGTCGCGATAAGATTGATCAATAAAGAGTTATTCATAATCAGGCGTAGTTCAGGAAATGAACACTTGGTTAGGTTGGTTCGGTCCGAGTCCGGAATGACTTGGTGCGTGACATTCCGTAGTGATAGTAGGTTCCATCGAACGCCATAGCTTGCATCGGTCCAAAGCCATTATCCTGAGCACCTAAAGGTACACATAGGGAGGAACATAACATTGATATTTAAAGAAATCATATTATCTCTATTGAACAGTAAGACTGCATCCACAACAAATAAATTACAAGCTACCAGAATTCAGGTTTTAACCATTTATTCCCATTATATCTCCTGAATTATTTTTAATAAGCCATTTGCGATATCTGCGGTATGAACTTAATAAATTAATCATAACACTTTCTCTCCTTGCAATCTCTTTTGTTGGAAGACAGTAAATATGAGTGAATTACGCTCTCATCCACGTAGTTTATCAAACAAGATTTTTATGTCATTCAAAATGAGCTTTATTCCTCTATCATTCTCTACCGTTTTTACTATTGGATATTCACAATCAAGAACAACAGTACCAGAAGTTCATTTTTTTTCTCTTTTGATCTGGTTGTCTTGAGCAGATAATAAAAAAATATCATGGTACGTTTCAGTGTAAAATTGAACAATTTTAAATAAACGAACAAACCGCTAAATTTAAATTTTTAGAAATGTGCATTGCCTGCAGATTCAGACAACTTATTATCTGCATTTGAATCTGTTGGAGTTTGATTAGACATTATTTGCATTATATGGCAGCTGAAAATATAAAACTGTCTATCAAGCATCATCGATGACACTAGAACAATAGACTCAGTTCCACGTTGATTTTCAGGAACAAGAAAAGTATACTTATTTTCTTTAGACATCATTGACTAAGACTATTACATAATACTGGATCCCAGCAAAGTTCGAGAACGGCAACGGATACTAACACGCCACCTTCCTCCACTAGCGCGGTTTTTATCAATCCACGTTCACCAAGCAGCACCGAGGAAGCCAATTCTACAAAAAACCATTGTCAGCCGACCCAAAGTTGGTCGGCAGAAACAACACTACATACCCAGATAGATTTCTTTGCCGAAGATATCTTTCATGTTTTTGTACCAGTGCACGAGGTTACCTTAGCAAATTATCCGAGATGGAACTTCGTTGGAAAACTAATCGATTTGACATTGTTGCCGTTACTGAAACCTCGCTGACCACCGGCATTCTCGACTCGGAATTGCTTCTATCTTGAATGTCGCTGGTCAGACGTGATCGTCCTACCCGAGGCGGTGGAGTGATGCGTTATCATCGAAACAATTTACAGTGTGAACAGATTGATATTCCGGACGCAGCCCCCGAGTCGTTATGGTGTTCAGTAAGACTCTCCAAAAATGATAGATCTCTACTCGGTGTTGTGTACCAACCTCCCGCATCTTCAGACTCATCCAGCGAGATTTTGTTGCAAACCATGAGGAATGCGTTAGCACTAAAGTTCACCCATGCCCTCATAATGGGTGACTTTAAATGCCCCAAGGACTTCACACCAGCTATTCGAGAAAAAATTATCTCAGTTGATTGAATTGCACCCACTGTACAACCATGTTACAGAACCCACCAGATTTGGAGCAGGTCACCAACCATCAACCCTGGATTTAGTGCTGACTAACGAGGAGCTGATGGTGGAATCTGTCAACGTCACATCTCCACTAGGACTTAGTGATCATGCCGTATTGATGTTTGATTATATGGGCTACGCATCTACCCAAGAAAACCGAAAGAGCAGTACTCGTGCCATCATAGACTACAAAAAGCTGCAAAACCTGGCAATAATTAAGCAATGGGTTCTCCCAGAAGATGATCACGATCCTTTGGTGGCACGGAACAGCTTCACTGATTATCTTACCGAAATTGTAACGGCTGCAACAAGTATAAAAACTGCTGCTAAATCTAAAACTCGTCATTCATTCATTCGCAGCCGAACAAAGAAATGGATAGAGCAAAGGAACGTTTCCTGGCGGGAGTACAGATGTCCATCTANTCCATCTATCGAAACTTGGAATAATTATTCCTTAATGCGAAATCAGTGTACCAAGTTGGTAAGAAAGGACAAACTGATGTACCAAGAAACCCTGGCTCAAAAATTTATTTCTGATTGCTTTATAAACATATCAATTCTACAAGGAAGGTGAAATGCGGAATACCAGCATTGAGATATTGCGGAGATGTTTCAACCACCACCCTAGAAGCAGCAGAGTTCCTCAAAAAACAGTTCGCTCAGGTGTTTACTACAACGACACACGAAGCATTACAGATTCCAAGCAAACTACCCCATACACCGTATCCGTCACTTGATAAAATGGCTTTTGACAGTGAGAAAGTTAGAACAAAACTATTAGCTTTGCTTAAGAATTCATCCCCAGGCGCGGACGACATGCATCCCCGGACTCTGATTCGCTAGCCAATAAAATTTCCAAACCTCTGGCTGTTTTTAACCAAAGGATGTTCAACGAGGCAGTAATTCCGCAGTCATGGAAGGAAGGGGTGATTTCTCCCATATACAAAGGGGGATCTCGCAGTGATCCAGCCAACTACCGCCCTGTTACACTTCTTCCGATACTGTCGAACGTTATGGAGAGAGATCTGTTGATGGAATCT
>UZAN01040225.1:14649-45777 GCA_900618425.1 Echinostoma caproni
GCTCCTTGCACGGGATGAGTGGACAAAATCCGTTGATACAGTCCAGCCATTGGATATAGTTTATTTGGACTTCTCCAAGGCATTTGGTCGAGTAAACCACTAAATTCTACTGCAAAAGCTTTTCAACTACGGAGTAAAAGATTTGGTTCTGGACTGGATCAAGGAGTTTCTCCGACAAAGAACCATGTCAGTTCGTGTNNAGAGCCTATCATCGCTACCCGGGGGGTTCCTCAAAAATCCGTACTGGGGCCCCGTCTCTTTCTTGCATTTATAAACGACCTGTCACATGTCCTTGGGCCTAATACACTGCTATTTGCAGATGACGCTAAGATCTGGAGAACTGTAACACATCCTGAGAATCATATAGCACTCCAATAAACGATCGATGCAGCCCAACGATGGTTAATCGCCAACGGCATCGAGTTCAACGTTTCCAGATGCAGATTCATCTCCATGTGGCATAAGACTCGTTTCTCCTACGTTCTGGTGAACCAAATACTACCGCATGCTACTGATGAAAGGGACTTAGGAGTTATGGTACAGGAGGACGTAGAATGTTCCACGCACTGTGCCAGAGCATGATCCATGGCTCTAAAGCAAGTGTTTTCGGGCAGTTCGAAAGAGCACTGTTCCGACGCTCGTTATCAGCATTCGTTCGGCCACACACGGAGTACGCCCTTCAGGTATGGAATCCATGGTTAAACCGCGACAGGAAGGCTCTAGAACGTCCGCAGAGGCTGGCAACAAAATTGATAAAAGGTCTATATAACAAGACATACTCCGAAAGACTGCAAATATTGGGACTCTACTCATCCCAATACCACCGACTTCGAGGGGACCTAATATTGGCATATCACATATTGCACCAACCCAACCACCCTTGTCGTTCTCTGCTGACTTTATCTCATAATGATCACCTCAGGGGACATTCACTAAAGGTAAAGACCCAGAACAGCCACCTTGATTGCCGGTATCACTCGTTTGCGGTCAGAGTGTGCGGCGCATGGAAGTCTCTCCCATCTGATGTAGTGTGTGCTCCTACAGTTAAACTATTTAAATCGCAACTGGATAAAGCATTGGAACACTTCAAATTTCAACATCCGCGAGTGATCACGCAAATTATTGTCATTGTTATTTTCTCTTTGTGAAGTTATTCAAAACATTCTGTAAAAATCCTATGGGGCTTGATGAGCTTTAGCTTTTTTAAAACGCCCGTAATAAAACTTTGACTTTGACTTCGACTTTGACTCAAAATAAATGTTCTGTAGAACTGAGGTGTTATTGCAGAATAGAAAATTCACTAATTCATCTGCAAGACATCTCAGATATTGGTGTTTCCTAGTGCAGGATGGTTTAGTAGAAGAACCCACTGTTCAGGCCGAGGAGCTGATCACCCAGCAAATGAAACAAAAGATGAGGGAATTCAAAAGTGCATATGTACGCGAGAACAAAAACGGCCCATTGGTAAAATAGAGCATTAGTCAGAGAAAGCTTAGTGAAACCGGTAAACCAAATGGAAATGTATTAAGAATTGGGTAGGCAAATATTGCATCACTAATAAAGACAGTGCTGATAAGGGAGTTTGTAATTTCCGAATTCATCTAAACAATTAAAGGAACAATAATCGTTATTAGGGAGCGGACTATAGGACTCCTGGTTCAGTATATCAAACTAATGGTGAGTAAACAAAAATGTAAACCGTGTGACGATATGTGTGTATCCGAGTATAAATTCGGCACAATATCGGGCACACGCAATCCGATTGGCACTCAACAGTTCACTGGTGGTTGAGAGATTTACCTGTGAATGTTCTCTCAAACTGGGCTGCATTTATCTGAATTAATTTTCTGTTACCTGAGAATCCTGACGGCGTTAAGGGTTATTTAACCGTAATTGTATCCATCAAAGCAAAATGCATGTGTATCTCGTGGCTGAGTAGGAAAATTATGCTTGGGTGCAAGCTCATTCACCATATCATCATATTGTTTGTTCGTTGATTTTCCACTATTAGCCTGTATTCTGAGGTTGCATTAGATACATATTGACCATCCTAGTGGGCACCCAGGGTCACAAAACAAATTTGTGCTCTCGAAATAGATTTTATTGAAGCCTGAAAAAATAAGCTGCAAAATGGAGGAGACAACAGTGAATTCAATAAATTGTTTATAATAATGGCTCTATACATTTTTTCATATGGTGAAAATTAATGGTTTGGTGCACGGCAAGTAATTCATGCTTATCTCAGTCACGAAATGTCACGCTTGATCATTCAGCTCATCTCACAATGAGGGGATAGAAATGACTGTAGGGATTCTCGATTTATGAGAAATTACTCTTAACTCCTAATTCACGTTGCGTTGAAACAGGATAGTTTAGAGTTTTAACTCCGTGTTATTCAAAAACACAGTATGAAAGATATTCCTAAAACTCCGCTTTAGGCCGATATTGAGTAGTTCTCTGCTTCTTCAGTAGTAGCAAATGCCATTGTAATTTCTTCCCAAACATCAAGAGCATAATACGCATAAAGGCCAGAACCATTAAAGGGAACACCTTTCTCTTACCTTGTTCAATCGTTTCACCCATTTCTGTTGAGACATTCGTATAGCTTTTCATGATGACGAAAACGGAACCGAGATAGATTATTGGTAAGAAAAATATTTTTTAAGGAAGGAATTCAAAGTCACAAAAAGAACTCACTGGAATGAACTAACATAACAGCGGTAATGAAAATTAACGGAACTACAAATGTATGTTTGACTACATGTTTGTAGAGCTGGGTACAATCAATCAATAACAGCAAAATGAAACTGGGGAGTTTGGTGTGATCAACTATGGCAATTGCAGACGGTTAATAGAACCGTTGAAAAGCCACAGGTAACCTTTGTGAATGATTTTGTCAGTAAAACTAAATACTTGACAATTACACAATGGATAAATATATATCCGATGAAAAAGTTGGATTGCTCATGGTTATAAAATATATCAAGCATTGAATGGTTCCAGTTGCAGTTTTTTCAGGGAACTGACCCATTTTAGGTAACATCAGAAACACGGCAATTGCCAAACTATTCTAAGCTGTTCTGAGTATCTAGTTTTGAGATCATTTTAGTTGAACTTCACATAATACATGATATTATCTGTGCGATTTGAACTTGGCACTCATGTCATAGGAAGTTCATTCAAACATGAAACCATCTGTTAACGTAAAATATTTTTCTCCAATATACCCGGTGTTTTCTTTATTATATTATTATGTACTTGTTATTCACTGTTCCACTTTTCTTTCGCACATTTATGAACACATAAATTATTAACCGAACAGCTGTGTATAAGCAGCTAGTTCAAACCTGAACGGTATTCAGAGAGAAAACCTCAAATTTTAGAAAAATATTGCGCTTCGCATTAAATAAAGAATGTTCCAATTACTGTTTACGTTCACGAATACCACTCTAAACAGGTCATTTGTCAATGATTTTCAAAATGAAGAATTCTCCCGTGAAACAATATAGGAAACCTAAATGGAACATGTTCAAGTTACAAACAAGTGAATATGATTTTTTTATTCTATTGTTGCCAAAATAATGGTTTTTAATAGTGGCTTCATTGTATCGATTCAGTTGCAGGTTTCCCAGTTTCAAATATACCCTATTTTCCACTTTGCATTCCAGGAAAAAAGACTTTTTTTATCTTTACGATATGTTGAAGCAATACTGTTGTTCTCAGTCCCATGTCATTGAGTCTCAGATCATTCAAAAGTAGAATCACTTTAAACGTGATACTATTTCAACTGGTGCATTTTAAGTGTGTGCCTCATGCATGCCTAAGCCTCAGTAAGGAAATTATTGATTTCATCTCTGTAATCTCAAAAGATCGATAAACAACATACATTGCCTACATGAATCCAATTTCAAAATACATCTCTGTCTGTCGCAGCAAATTGAACGAAAACTACGAAACAACAAAAACAACCGGCTTCCACCAGTACTGCTCTTCATAACAATTTATCTGAAGCTAACAACTGGTGTATGTAGTGCGTTTTACAAGGTCATAATAACACTGTAATCCAACCTCTTCTTTGATGCTCAGAAGTTGTTATTCTATTTATGGCATTACTTTTTCCTTTTATCTCCTTAAGAATTTGACTCCATCATCGTATTGTATTGGCTGTCGCTGGTACACTAATGACTATAACACATTGCACATGTTTTCAAAAATGCATGACTCGACATTAATTACTGTGTGTTTGTTGGTGACGAACTCTCATCTGTCAGTAGGTTCATGAGGACCCAAAAGACAGTAATAAATAAATTTGAGACACAGTGTCTTTCTGCTCCATCACATTAAGACCGGAGAAAAACATTTGTCGCGAGAAGTTAACATTTTGTTTACTCTTCCTAATCGCAAACTGGATTTGTAAATCTTAGTGAACGGACATGTACAGGTAAACAGGGGCCACGGGATTTAAAAACAAGAGATCAACTGACTGAGTGCACAAAATTGGATGATGTAATCTTATTAACAACGCCTTACTAATTAGACCTTGAATTTGTCATGCAAATGAGGCGAGAATAAGAGCTAGGAAACACCGGACAGCTGTTTTGGCTTGGTTGAATCTCGTCAGCAGTGCGAAATCATTACTAATTGTCAGCAGTTTTGCTTTACACTTACGCGTCAAGGATCAGAAAGAGGAGTTGAGATCAATCATGTTTTTGGCTTTAATGAAGTGTTTTGCAAACGATGACCCCTGGGATTCTTGCGGCTGTCTGTTTACGGCGTGTGTGTTGCTTCATTGTCTTCAGCAAACACCTTATAATGCGCTGAACCATTCTTTGGTATAATTGACGATTGGGTCTGCTTCTGCATGCGTCACCGCGACTGCAGATAAACTGGTATGCACTGTGTGAAACAGAACCATATGAAAGTTTGTCCAAATTCATTCTACCAGTAGAGCAATAAGTCGAAGTTGATCATTTGAGAGCGTGCGGCTCCGAGTTGCCTAACTTTCGACGCACATTGACCGCTCTTAGAATGCAGTTTGATACGGACGGCCTTCTGGGGAACTGTTACGGATTGGTTACCTCTATGAGATTATTTGCTACGGATATCAATGGTTCTTTCGTAACAGCTTTCGTAGCAGCTCTTTTACAAATTCTTCCTTTTCGAATCATCGTTTGTAAGTCACGGGTATGAATCTAAGGAAATGTAGCTACCAGGTACTCCATGTTGCTTTGCGGTAAATGGAACGTCTTAATATACTATTTAGGTGTCTAACAATTATAATATCCTTCTAACTGCTTAAGAGGGATAACAAACGAAAAATTACTCGAAGAAATATAATCACACATAAAATTGACTATTAAATGAAATGATCAAAGGTGAAAATGGTATCAGCATCACTTGCATACATCGAATGTGAGGATAATGCCACATTTCTATGAATTAAATTGATTGCTTTTACAGTAACCGTCTACAGTGATTGATTAGTCAACAAATTACATTCAATCTGTTTAGAATGAATACTCACTTTCTGAATGTAGACCATATCAATGTACTTTGTGCTGCATGCGCTCGAATTTTGTTTCCGTTTCAACCATCAAGGTGGGCAACGTCCAAAACTGATCCCAAAGTTGAAGCGTGGGTTAACTTTGGTGATGAATCATAAAGCTGCGACATTGGTTCAACTTAGGAATACAAACGGGTCAATGGTCATTACTGAAATTTATTTTTAAGAACGTATATGAACTGAAGATGTAGTTAACCAATTACAACCTATTGTCCAATGTTTTTATCTGCGTCGTAAGGTGCAACAAATTAAATGAATATCTGTCATAAATTGCACGGTATATGAAATGAAACACTCCGTCGTTGTTTACCGTTTCTCATTTATTGAACAACCGAAATCTTAGGAATGATTGAACAAATTCTGAAGAAAACGTTACTACGAAACGGTTATCCCGAAAGATTCATTAATACTCACAGTAAACAATCTTAGAAAAGGTAATCCGTCGCCAACTGTCCCCCAGAAAGCCGTTTATAATAAACTATATTTTAAAGGCGATCAGCTCTCAACCGCACATTCCCAGCTGCTAAACTCCGACTTATTGCCTCTACTCGTGGGATCGATTTGGACAAGCATGTACACGGTTGGCAATCCAGTTCTGTCTCACACACAGTATACCAGTTCACCTGCAGTTGAGGTAATGCACACAGAGGCAGAACAAACCGTCAATTGTCACAGCGGATGACCGAACACATTCCAAAGTGGTCGGTCAAGTTGATGACGGTCACACGTAACCCGGGATCATCAATTGCGAAACACCTCATGACAAAAAAGCATATAATTGATCCCGCTTCTTCTTTTAAACCGTTTTTACATAACTGTAATGCAAAACTGTTGGCGATAAGTGAGGCGTTGCTAATCCGATCACATAATTCCGTTCTGTGCTCCCAAAAGTTGTTGATCCAATCAGTTCTCTTACCGTGGAGTTGACCTATATTTTTTTAATTCTAATAGTCCCTATCTAACTGCACATGTGGGTTCAGTTGGATTTACAAATCTAATGTGCTATAAATGTGCTTATTTGTCTTACGTTAGTGATTGAGAAAATTAATGTTAACATCTCGCGACAAATGTCTTCTTTCGGCTTTGATCAACCATAATCAACAAGGGTTTGAACATAACACTGGGGAATTAAATTTCATGTGCGGAAAGACCACTCTTGATAATCCAAACCAGAACAGCTTTGAAACTATCAAATAAACGAGAAGATATGTAAAACACGATGCTGAATAAAACATTACACTCGTTTTACACCATGGACAGTGCATTTCGACGTCCAGTCTTGCTTTCTGGTAAACGAACCTGAAGGAATGCTTTTGACTCGGGAAGAAAAAAATCAATAAAGAAAGCTGAAAATTCATTATATGATATATATATATAGACATAAATTTTACTTTTATTCTTTTTTTGCTCCACATTCTCCTCACATTGTCTCTCGTTAACGCTGTTTATAACTGTGCATGAATGGTTGTAGTCGCCGTCAACTGTGCTCTATCATGCAGCTGCACTCATTTTTCACTTTTCAAGTTTTTCACCTCCTGGCTCCATGAAAACGTTGAAGATGTAGGACTATCTGCATGAGTTATCGAGACATCCCGGGATAACATTTTTCACTTACATTTGATCCGCAAAATGCTGTTTCTCCCGGACATTGAATAACGTTTCCCCTGGTTTCTTCAGTTTCCGTGGTACGTTTTGCGATTGCATTTGGTTAATGCCGTTGTCATTTTCTCAACAGTGTTTTGGTAATAACTCTTACCTCGGGTAAGTTGGTAATATTATTATTATTATTATTATATTATTATTATTATTATAAGTTGAACCAACTGCGCCAATTTATTGTAGAATTCCCATTGGTTCTGCTTTTCTCATTGATTTGGAGAACTGAAATTCACCGTAAATCATTAATTTTGGCACATACGAAACGTTTTTCTTATCCGTGATAACGTGTATTTAAGTCAAAATAAACTCGTCGTGTTTTACACTTTATATAATATGATATGTAATATCATATTCTCAAACTATATGTATGCCCATAACTTCTCAAAGAGTATTACGCATGAGTTTTCTGAAACATTATAAGCCTAGACCTCCACGAAGACCGATGACCTGCTTGATGTTGTGTAGATTAAAACATTTCCTACTTTATAAAGGTACTTTTAAAACTTCAAATCTGCGATTGCGGAGAATTTAGGAGCCAACATTTCATTACTTCGTCATTTTACTGCAACCTGAACACCTACTGCATAAGCGAGTAGAATAGTTCTTGTAAAGTTCTCCTTGAAGTTTACAAAATCGGTGAACACAAAGGGAAGAAAGATTACAGAATATTCCAAAGTGTATTAAACACACGGGCAATTGACAAGTATTCCCAACTATATCTGATACGGGAGAAAAAGTAGATCAGCGACATGTAAACGACCGGATCCATTATCGCTTTGGAAGCAAAAAATATTGTGGGGTGTTTTCCCCACTGTAGTCCATTAGGCAACTACTGTATAATGGTTACAAAATACACCGTGGGGCTACATCCTTCGTGGTATAATATAATCTCTGTCAAATAGCGATGAGTGACTATTAATTGGATGTGTTACGCAATTTCGGAGTAATATATCGTACACGTTTTAGTGATATTAGATGTATCTACCTAAAGTCGGTGTAATGGCCAAAAAATGTACCAGTTAGTATTGAATTAGAAGCGTATAGTTTCACAAGCGGCTATCTATGAAAATTAAAAATAGGTAGTAGAGAAAATTAAGTTATATTGCGCGAAACATTTGTATAGATGGCAACAAGATTAGTGAACGTGCAACAAAATGCCTGATTCGGAGTCCGTGAAAAACCCGAGACAGAAGACGTGGCTAATAAACTGTATCAGTTCAAATTCCTTTCAGAGTTTAATACCCTTTGACTTTATGGGTCACTCAATAATTCACCTCACATCACACAAAGATTTACATAGTCAGGCCCATGAATATATTAGTGTGCTTCATTTGCTCGGTAAGCTAACTAGAATTGGAATGATTGCATATTCCGCTCGATTCAATAGAGGGGCAGTGACACTTCGCTACTATTTTATCCTTATTCACAATCTAAAACCCAATGGTTATTAATCATTAATTTCAATGAAAATGTGTTGACAAAACAGAATTTTTACCACAACAAATTATTTTCCCCATCATGGGCTTCATACACCACACTTTGTTTTATAACGGGTACAATAGACATCCTGTGTTTGTACTTTGGCATAGCAACTGACTATCGTGGTGAGTGAGTTATTGAGACTGCTGCGAGCTATGGTCATGCTCACGTCTCTCATAATGACCTTGAAAGAACAGTGATGGTTCCATGGAACCGGTTTATTAATAAAGATAATTTCGAAAATAATGCCGTTCGAGAGATTAATGTCAGTACGCATAAGATAGCCAGACCATTACAGCTAGAGCGAAACGAAACGAAAGGTGAGCGCAGATTGTCTCGAACGGCCGAAGGTCATGAAACGGAGATGGAAACATTGCTCGAGTTTAATATTTAGGTGCGAATGGTACAAAGAACGCCCAAAACGGTTGCCTGGGTGAAGTATAAGAAATTGAGAAGGCGCATAGCTCTAACAAATTTACGAACAGAAAGAATTCTATTGCGAACTGAAATTGAAGTAAATTGGACAAAACGAACGGAGGTTGTCCTGCACTAGCGATGAAACGAAACGAGATTTCAACTCCCTTGACGTGTGAAATTACTATTGATATGATCTATGAATAGGGCGGCACTTGCTTAGGTGGAATAGTAGTGGGAAATCCGTGAAAAAATGGGGTGCTTTGTTAAGCAACGGCCCAATCGAACCCGCTAGATTGCGTCGGGCTCAGGATTGTGATGCCCATATATGTGCACTAACGTGGCATCTTATGCTAGCACTGACATCAAATGCTAACCCTAAGGTCATTTTCCAGGTTGATATTACCGTAGTTCAGTTTTCGTATCGAACAACATGCTGGTTATTAATCACACGAGATTCATGAATAGAATGAATCTCACTGAAAAACGTGGGCATCGTGCTCATGATTGTTCCAAAAATAACTGTTCATTTAATATCAGTTCACGCTTTTTTTAAAGAAACCGCTGGCCACAGATAACTCACAAATGTCAGTGCCTACTTCTGTAGATCAGTGTGTGGAATGACTAGATTTTAGGATCAGTTGTACTGATTTATAGCTACAACTTTTTTTCTCTAATAGATAAGTACTGGTTAGAAGTAGACAAGTATAGATGAACCAATAAACGTCAACCACTGTGCTTGCTACTAAATGTCTGATGCTCTATTTGCTCGATTTTCTAGCGTGATTGGTTGCCACACTGCTGTGGTGCTATATTGCTCAAGTTTTTCATCCCACCGAAACGCAGCGTTCGACCATGTTCCCATACTATCTGGTAGGCAAGTTCATTGTATGATATATAATTCGTCACTTGTTCCGACTACAATGGAAATTTCGATTTAGGAAACATTAGAACAACTCCTTCGTTCATTAACAGTTGTGCAAGATTTTATCACTAAAACTTTTTGGGCAGAATTGTTATCTAACCGGCCGCTGTTTCACTAATTTACTCGAAAATTTGTCTGTGAATATTTTCTCAATCTGACGGTTTAGCGTTTTGTTTCATCAAGTGGTTCAAGCATAAGCAGGAAAAGTCAGGTCTCGTAAATGCGCAATGACGTTTTTTCAACCAGATTTGATTTCAGGATTGTTTTCGAAACTTTTTCCCTGTTCAATTATTTTCATCACCAGCACAGACGCGATCAATTATCTGAATAGATGAGAGCAATAGACAGCTTAAATTCGTCACACTTCCGTCTTCGATTACATGGCCAGCTACTTGAATTTTTAATAGCGCTATCAACACGGAAGATGATTTCTTTGTATATATACTTGAATCAAATTAAGTCGGGTGCAAACAAGCTAATAAGAGCATACTAAAGTGATTTAAACATGCCGATGTTTAAGACGAACTTAGGTTTGTTCACCAGTTTTAAAGAGTACCAAAATAAATCTGCTAACCTGTATGCTTTTCGAACAGAATCACGCCATTTTCTAGACAGAGCGACCTTGACAATAATAACTTTATTTCTGTCAATTAATATGATAATATTCGTCTATCCTATAACGACGAAGTGATAAACGATTTCGATGGCTCCCTAAACAAGTACTACTTTTAATAACAGCATTGCGATTTTAATCCTACGACAAAAAGCAAAACTTATCCCACTGAAACATAGCGTTCATATAGTAAAGTTAGCGATCACTCTACATAGAAATTATAAACTACTCGAGGACGAAGAATTAAAAGCTAGTCCTCATGTCAAATTGTTTATAGCGACCTGTCCGCTTCCCCTTGAACCCTCGTTGGAGCCATTTCAATTCGTTCTATTACGTACTTTGTATTCCGTGCACATGCATTACCGATAATGAAACGAAGCATGGGCCGATTTACAGTGATTGGTCACCTTACCCTTTTTAATACCCTGTTCCCTTTGATTTTCCTCATTCTTTGGCCTGACCATGCTCAGAGAGTGTTTTAACTAGATATTGCGTTCCGTTGTCGAATTTCTCATAATTTCTATATATTGTTTGTTTGTTTGTGCCTCAGTCCACGTAGATTGATGAAGTCGTACTTTTTCCATGGACTTGGAGGTTCGTTTGGGACGCGTCACTCCATCACCAGATATCAATCCGTTACCTTAGAATCCCCCAATAACAGGTATTCTCAAATCCAAAAAAAGAAATAGCCCCCAGACGAGCCTTATGCAAACGTCTTCATTTTGTCGAATTTATTGTCCTTCCACCAGCACTATAGAAACCTTTTAATCAAGCTCACAATGGCATTAGTTTTACATCCGAAACTCAGAAATGGTGTCATTTTGATTTTCCTCGTGTGAAGCTTAACACGAGGCATATGTAGAGACATAAACCAACTTGGAACGACCAGTATATGGATTTTCTGAGCGTCGTCTTCATCAAGTAAAAGAGGTATTTTGTACACCCTCCGCTATCTGAAGCACGGTCAATCTGTTCCGATGAAGTAAGGGAGAAATTCCATGAAATCAACATGAATTTGAAAACAACAGGTATCTTGAGGGATTCGTTGGGATAAACACTGCACAAGACTGTCGTCAATATAAGCAACATAATGGTGGAAAAACACAGTTATTCGTATGATTTGTTTTCAAAAAGTGCCATGAGCAAAGAATGTTTCAGAAAGAGCAATCTAAAGTGTTAATGCTTGTATCTAATCTTTACTCAGAAGTAAATCTTCACTAGCTGATCCGGAAAGTAAGTTTGAGTGTAACCTCTATCATAAAACACTTACAGCAGAAATCGTGACCCTTCTCCAGCGAAGGTCGAAATAACTCTGAAAACATGACCCATTACCCTCCCTCATCCCTCTCTGGTACGTAACGGCTTCGATTTCTTACAGTTTATTGTAAAGACACAAAAATGCGACCGCGAATGCCTAAGAACAAAATTTTCAAAACAAAATCTTTTTATCTCTAGAGAAGAATACGAAGTGAATGAGATATTTCTCAAAGAAATCACATTTTAAATAACTAGTTTATCAACATGAGTTGTATGCCTTCCAGTGACCAAACCCATGGAAAACCATATTGTTCACAACTACTTTTGGATGCAATGTATATGCAGTGATGATTTACTGTCGTGTAACGAAAATAAATTGAAAAGGTTCCTGGGAACTATTGAGCTCCAATCACTGGTTATGTAGACGTTAGACGGTTACAATATTCGGATTACCTTTATTTTATGGCATTAAACAAACAGAACATTTGAGTGAATGAGTAAACAAATTATTGGATTAGCTGGTTTTCTTCAGTATTTCCCTGAGATGTTTGCTCACTTTTCGGAAAGTGTGATGATGTCATCTTCCTCCATTTGCAGTTTTTACGCAGGAATGTCGTTATAAGTTTGCTACTGGAAAGTTGGTTACCTCATGCTAATGAGAACGATACAGTGATACCCAATGTTTGTGATATCTTCCTAAGTATTCATGCAGTATATTTCCTTAACCTAGGTGATGAAGTAGTAACCACGGTGATTGTAACTGTTGTTGCCATTTTAATTTTTTACTCTTGAACCTTCATCTATGTTCTCACTTAGTGAAAGAGCCACTCCCCTGGTAGGTTTATTTAAGTAAACCATGTTAACTGTACAAACCGCTATTCGATAAATTCCGTTTGTATACTGCAATACTTTTGACCCATTTTAGTCCATGTCGTCACCTGTCTCGATAACCCTTGGTGTGGTATGAATGAACAAATCCTTTTTAGACTTGTTGAATCTAATGAATCTTGTTCACTTCTCAGCTCAACTTGATACCGTGTTTACTACGTTTCTGGTTATAACCTTTGACGTTCAAGCTGTCCATAAATAGCTCACGTGAGCATCTCTTGTTATTATATTATTTAGCTTACCACAATAGTGATATATTGGACAAAAACATCAAATCTCCCTGTCCGGTTATGAAGAGAAACAGCTGTAACGCAAAACATTGCAGTATTAAAAAAGATGATTACTTTTCCAGATTCATATTTTAAACCTTTACTGTCCCATTAAAACACTAGGCGAAATATTAAGGTACTCTTCCATCTCCTAACGTTTTTGGGTCTATACATATTGAAAATATCTTTATAAATGATCGTAGGTTTTTTGCCTTTAATCACAGACTTGAATAGTGTGGTATTCTTCAATTCTAGATACATGAATTTGTTGTTGCTTGCATTATGCCTCAGGAATGGTTAGCTGCTTTATAATGCTTGGCGGCTTGAAAGATTTTGCTGTTTGTTAATTCTCTTTCATTCTTATCAAAATCCAGTTTTATGCCCTGTAAGGATTTTTCTTACTTCATAGTTTGGTCATACTTCGATGCGTATGATCGGTCTACCAAAAGTCTTTTGTCTAATGCCGGCCATTGTTTACAGAATGCAATCCACAAAACTCTCTCCGATTTCTGTACCCGTTCCCGAATCACAATTCTTCAACCCCGCACCTCGGCATATTACTACATCATTATTCTGTATTTATTGCTCATCTTGGTGAACTGCATATGCATTATTGTTACCCTTTAAAACTGCATCACAGGGTTGACTAAATTATTTTTTTAGTGCTCAAGAAGAAGTATCAAAACGACAGAAGTTATTATATTTCCAATGTGTGCTGCTCATCAGATGAAATACATTGTTGAACTCAAACGCGTTCCCTTGTATTGCTTGAGTGATTGATGTTGACCTCTCGTGAGCCAGACTTTCAAAAAGACAAATACAAACGCTACATTAAATCCTATAACGGAATATCAAAATTCAATTTTTAACTTGAAGTAATGTGAGAATGAAAAGACTACTTGAAGTCTGCGCTTGTCCAGCATGTGCTGTAAAGATATGGTGACCAAATGAATCAATCTGAGTTAGCAAAAGAACTTGGTGATAATGCCAATCCAGTTCAACTAATGAATTTCGTGACGGAATTGATAAAGTTTAAAAGTGCTACTATCATACGGCTAGACGGATCAATGTGATCTGGTTGGTAGTTCGATCTCAACTGAGATCGTTGGGCTCCGTGTGAGCCCTATTTTGGCCACGCATTCAGGAAACCGCATCTTTGCGTTAATTTGCAGTTATGTTACGATATCTTCATGTGATCACCTAGGAATTATAACAATCCCAGAACCGAATAGGGTTTTCTCATAAAAAGGCTGCGTGCGATATTGTAGGTTTGTTCAATCACTGAAGTTTTGTAATCCACCTAAGAGACATGCGACCGTTATTATAATATTGTAGTCTTGATTGAAACGGAGATTATATTAACGTAATGATCACTTTGGCAAAATGGTTTTTGCTCATCCTAGGTATTTTGCAAAATTCCGGAATATAATTGAGGAGTTTCATTTCAATCTTACTCACCATAATGTGTTATGTTAGAGAAAAACCTGGATCATTTTTCTGTTTATTTATTATTTATTAATTCTGGGATCATTTTTACAACTTTGCTGACTTAACGCTTTGACTATCGGTCGTTTTGATTTTAGATAAAAATTTCTACCAACATTTACCCCCAGAGAACGTAGTGTAAAACCTATGTGATTTCTTTGTTATGCAAAAATAGCGCGCGATTCTCAATATGCGTTAACCGGACCGTCATTGTATTGATCGAATAACATTTAAATGCTACAAGCACCATTCAATTATTTGTTCCTTTCTGGGATTGGGGGCATTTGAACAGAGCTGGAAACAGCTCTCTTCCGACAGTGTGAAGCCAATTCATCAAAATACATATCATTAAACTAAGGGAATGCTGTCTGGCGGCAGAAAGATTCGTAACTGTTGGTAACTTCATTAGATAGTCAGAGGTGAAATTCCAAATTATTACACATCGGTTCATTTTTTTAAAACAATCATGCAAGTTATTTCAATATACGGAGCACAAAAATTGGTTCTCCCAAACTTCTTCGTCAAAGTGCACCTATTTTGAAGTTCCTACTGAAAGTTTGTCCAAGTTCTGCGTACAAATCATCGGCCGAACTAGAAATGTGCTGAGTGGGTACAGCCAGAATAACAAAAGCCAGACGTTGAGACCAGTTTTATGCAGTGTAACTGTAAATACAGCGAATGACAACGGTAAAAATCATAATTCACCTTGCTTTGGGGTATAAGAAGTAATAATTAGAATATTCGCATATCTATGTCCAATACCATTTTGTGTTCATATTTTGACCACACCTGCCAACTCTGATACTAATTTGTTTTTTTTATCATAATGCATCCTTTTATAGTTTACTCGGTCACACGCTTGGTAATGTGAAACAACCCCAATTCGGTCTGATGAAAACATCTGTTTCGCCATTCTTTGTTGTTAAATATTGAAAAAAATCGATGAATTTTCCGCTCGCGATCGTTGTTTTGTGATCCTATCTGAAAGCAAACAATTTACTCTCCTAAGTAGGTCGCGATGGTTACAGAAACTGCACGGTAGAGTGCGTACAAACAATAATGTTTGCTGAGGATGTTCTCACAATGACTTAGGCTGCGTATCTCATGCAAATAAACAGATCGCAAAAGTGAGTGAAATATCAAGTGCAGCAGATCAAACGTGGGAGGTAAACAATCTCTGTAGTAGAGTGAAATGCAGTGCCGGGCTACTCGAATGTCACAAAACCTAGAGGTGTGGTGTAGTTGGTTCAAACGGGCTGGATAACATCTGTGGATTGAATGCACTTACACAGCAGAAAATAGCATCTCAGACTTCACAAATAGAACGCACAATTATTACCAGCAGAAATCAGTATAACTTGTGATATTCATTTGTGGGTTCAACTTTTTTGACCAATTCGACCTACGTCGTGCATCCGTCAAGCATTTATCAAATCACTCACTTGTCACTCAATCGTATTCACTCAGTGTTTTGGATAAAAACGGCCGTGAATAAATAAATATGGCTTCCGGTTCAGTCGGAATATTGTGCGAAACAAACAAATTTTAAACTACATCATAAAAGTAATAGGTTTGTGTATCGCCTAAAGCACACAAACGCTATCTGACAAACAGCGTTCACTTCAAAGGAAAAGTTTGCTTCACACTAGTGAGACCGCGACACACCGAAGTACGATTTGTCATTGGTCTTTGTTATCACAATTCCGACCTCTTACTCAGAGAAAAAAATTAAGGAAACGGTTTATCAACAAAAATTTCATTGATACCACTATAAAATATTTAAGCAAATTGTAGACCTGCAGGATACTGCAGAGAGACAATACTTTTGAAAAATATATCAGTTTACCCTTCGTAAGTAGTGATAATTAATATGTGATAATTTTGTGCACGTGTCAATATGAAATAATCTTATTTTCTGTCATAATTGAATGAGTATCACATAAGCTGATATCCCTAGAATTTGTTCCGTGTACGTGTTGTGACGATCATTTTTGCTATTCACGTTGCTTTTCTGTTGTCTTTCACACATGGAGAAGATAAACAAAATGGGTTAGGATTCGATACCTTTGTAATTGCACGAACCGATGCAAAAGTTTCTAGATTTCAACATCTACATTTTCTCCTTATTCTCAAGCAGAGGTTGATTTTTTCATCAATATGTTGTTTGGCTACAGACTGTGGAAAGCAAAGAGTTGGTCTTCTACATCAGAATACAAATTAAAGGAACTGAAGTTAAACAAAGGTGGTACATTCTATCTACCTTAAACTGAATCCTTTATATCGGATGGTCAAAACGTCCTATTATGGTTTTGAGCTCAAATAAGTGTTCTTTCTTCGAAATGATTCATTCGAAAATATATCTGATTTTCGAACTATGCTTTTATAAGTCCAGTTATCTAATCATGCTTGGCATATGTGCAACATAGAACTAAAATAAAAACGATTTTATGTAGCAACTCAATAGAAATGAAAAGTTTTGTAAACACGTGTTTTCTTTCATTATTTAAATAATCTGCGAATTGTCTAAACAGTCCCACAGAGTACATATCACACGGAACAAGGTGTGGCAAACAAGCTCTTTTTCAGTGATTCATAACCATGCCGAGTACGTCACAATAAGTATTACGCTGTTCATATAGAAATCAGTATTCAATCATGAAAACTCAAATATTTGTTTTGGAAAAGGGAAAATAACCTCGGGTTTTTCTGAGGCTAATTTCGTCTTAAGACCGGATGTGGAATTATCAATGATCACATAATTGTTGGGTTATCCGATCTTTGGGACCACTCGGAATATACGTTGTGGGGGGTTGGCCAGGGGATCTTGAGCGACTGCACAAATTGTTTTTTGGGCACAGAGATGTGGGTTGTGTAGACGAATTCAAACCGCTTCCGCTGTGGCCAGCATGCGACATCGAACCTGCCTTGATTGTCGACCACGAACCCGATACAGGGGACGGAATGCCTCGGTCACATTCACAGTGTGATTTATTTTAACTAGGTGTCAAACCACTGCACTAGTGAGTGACTTAATTGTTCCTGTGTTTGGCCATCCTGGGTGGTATTCACGGATTTGTTCAGAGAAATGCCTGACCGTGTGGTCTATGCACGTTGTTCCACAGGAACACGTAAATGAGTACACACTAAATGAGACGGCAGAATCCGGCATTTTGTTCTTTAGTCGTTAACACACAACTGGCCGGGAAGTGAACAAAACATTGAGCTTTGCTGCGTAGAAGGTATTACTAATAGTATCGGATAGTCTCCTTTGTATTACTTCTGCTGCTTTATCCCCCTTGAACGGCAAGGCAATGTATACCGACTTCTTTCTGACCCTGGCCTTCTTCACAATATCTCCACTGCACTGAATCATCTTGCTAACCAATCGTTCTGGATAGCCATTGTGTGTGAATATAGTAGGTAGGAACTGGAGCTCTTCCATTGTGTCCTCAATACAAATTTTCCTTGCTCTATCTCCTAGGCAACGCACCACATTTCCCTTCACTTGGAGCGGTACAAAGCTGCGAAAATGAACATATTGACCCTTCCAAGTCGCCTTCCTATGTACTGATCCTTGCACCGAGCCATCCGATCTACGACTGAAACAGACGTCTAGAAATGCCAATTTGATGTCGTTTTCCATTTCTTATGTTCAGCTGAACACCACTGAACTTGCTCAAAAGCTCATTTGTTCCTGATGTTGTGTTGATCACGCACTGAATATCATCCACATATCGTGTATATAACACACAATCCTGAATGGAAGAGTTGAGTTGATTATTTTCGAGTTTCTCCAGGAAAACCGGCAAACAACGGTCCCAGAGGTGATTCTATAATCACACCATCCTTTTGTCGATAAATATGTTCGTTGAACTTGAATTGGATGTTTTATGTGCAAAAATAAAGCAGTTGTTTCAGGTCTTCCAAAGGAAGGTCTATCTCAACATTGTTGATTTGTACATAACTTCACAGGTATTCGATGGGTTCGCTGACAGAAACATTGGTGAAGAACGAGCAACGTCCAGTGAAAGCAATGTCCGACCCATCAAGTTTAAGTCACGAATGCTGTTCACAAAAGTGAATGTGTCTCGTACACTGTGTTTCGTTAATCCAATTCTTACAGGCTCTAGTAATTTAGCCAACCATTTTGCAAGTGCGTGGTGCGGTGAATAGCACATTTCCAGAATAGACCGCAAGGGTATCGCTTCCTTATGCACCTTCGGCAATCCGTACAGTCTGGGAATCGTTGTCCCAGTTGGTCGGATCCGTTCGAAAGTGGTCGCATCGATGACTCCATTTTGCTTAAAACATTTCAATATCTTCGATAACGTAACCTCTATTTGAGCGGTCTTATCCTTTTCCGTTGTCTTTGTGAATTTCGACCTGTCACTCAATATGGCTTCCATCTTTTGTATATAATCCGTTCGGTTCAGAAGCACGCTCCCCGCCCCTTTGTCCGGTTTGGATTTCATGATTTATTTGTTTTTCTACAGATGCTCCGGTTTCACCCGTTTACTTGTTTTTACTTTCACACTCTGATGTTGATAGCATGCATTGACTAAGGTTGATTTCTAGCTTTTTCAATTCCGTTCGACTTGGATAGTCACGATGGACTGAACTTACTCCTAGAAAGATTTTCTCTCAACCTGCGAATTCGCCATATTTCATTTCGTAATGGACCTTTCTACATAAATGAAAAAGTAACATTTGCCTTAATTTTGTTTAGTTACTTCCATAGATACGAGAAGGTTGTCAGTCCGTTTAATGGTTTGTCTTATTGCAAGCAGCATAAAAAACTGATTCGTGAATTTGCTTCGGTTGATCATCTAAAGATTGACCTAATTCAGTTGAACCGAGTAACCTTTATGATCATCAACTGAAAGTATTTATCGGAGCACACCGCGGAGCGAGATTTCTAAAAAGGTTTACAAATAAGCTAGTCACAGCATACAAACAAACCGGATGGCATTGGAATCCTGACTTAAACCCTTTCTGTGAAGTAAAATCAACTGAATAAACACACCGCCTTTACATTGTTGCTTTGTACTCTAAATGCAGGGGAAACAGTCAGAGTCAAAACGTGATCATCCTTATCCATTAACAATCAAATCCGATAATTATGTGCACAGTTGATTCCGAGGAGCTAATCCATCAAGTTAGGGATCGTCTTCAACAACGGATCAAATGGACGAACTTACTGATAGAACATGAGCGGAAATGGCAAACATTGCATGCATAGGGAAACCGCCACCACGCTAGACCACACACTTTAATGACGTCGGAATCAAAGTACTGTTACATCCCGCGCTTAGCTTGTATTATCTGATAGGCCTATTTTTAGCAAGCTCTTTGGATATCAAAATGGTTTTAAATGACTGTGATGTGAAATCATTTTTGCTTTATTTTTACACTTCTATAGAAATGTCTGATTAACGAACTTTTCAAAAACAGGGAAAGGTTTATTAAAGCAAACGAAGAACTTACCGATGAATGATTCTAATCCACTTTATACTCAGTATTCTACACACGAAAAATACCCCAAATTTCTTGAATACCGTTGAGTTGTAGTGTGCTTGCAGTGAATAAGCTATCTTATTGTAATTATTTTGATCAATCTGAACATATTATATGCAGAAACATTTAGTTCTAACGGTGCTCCTAATTGTTTTCTTCCGAATAAACACTGAGCAATATGTTATTTATGTACAGACTGTAAATCGTTTAAGCCGAACTCGTGCCTTCGATCAGGTGAATAATTTTCCAGTTTGGATTTTGTTTTTGTTTGGTATTTTTCCAGTAAAAATCTATGTGAACTAATAAACGGATTGATTTTTTATTTTGATGGTTTGCCATTCATATAAAGATTTCATTAGGCAAACAGATTAGAACTTTTATTCCTACATATACATACTGAATACTACTACTGCTTCTGACTACTGACTACTACATACTGACCAAACTCGTGATTATCATCACATTTGTTTATTTCAGCGCTTCGTTTTTCCAGTTTCATTCACGGGATTGTTTATGATATCGCCCCACATTAGACGCAACATATCTTTGCTTCTATTAACCACATGCCATTGAAATGTAGGATTTCGCGACTTTGATGATGGTTGCTGGTGTATCAGTCATAAAATAACAAATTCACAGTAGGAAACATAACTAGATTATACTTATTAAAATGACTCATAGACTTCATACAGGTATTTTACTTTCATGTCGTCCATATTTCGTTTGATCTTCTTCATGTTTTAGCACTGCTGGCAGTCAATTTTGCATGGAGTCCACCAAGTTGATCGTCCAACGGAATCCGCCAGTTTCCTCAAACTCACGCCACACCCTAATAACTGACGACCAATGTCGAGGCAGCTTATTTATCCCCGTTTCTGATAAAGGGAGAAATTTCGATTAAATTAACATCCCAGCTGCTGCGCGTGGCCTAAGCGGCACTTTGAATTGAGCCATCATTTTGTAGATAAACGTGTGATGGAAAAACGGCTAATCAGCCCGGACTGTCCTCCAGGTTAGTTTTGTGCAACTCTTCTCTGCTGCGATCAAATACAAACATCGTCTTGCTTTGATATAATTGGTATTTTTCCTTCTCGATTTTTGTCTTGATGGCAAAATTTCGTTGGATATGCAACGAATTCAACCTATGTTCATATCGAGGCACTACCACAATCCACTGAGTCATCGGATTTATCCACCCCTCGGATAGTTTGCCTCTAGACTTCAGTTATATCCCAAATACTTTTCAATGTTTAATCCGGTTTGAGTATCATGATAATATGACACTAAGCTAGAATATTATCATTAATTTAATTATTTACTGTGCATTGAATGAAAAGAGGTAAACAATTTAGGAAACGTACGCCCAACTAAATAAACACTTATGAAACAGGACTCATATATTAACAAAAATGAATCCCCATGCTTCCTTGCTTAAAACATCTTCAAAATCTCAGCTGCAACTTTTGAACTGCTATATATTTTATCGCAACACTCAAGGTCGTGCAAATTCAAACGGTGATAGAAGAAAACTAAGAACATAGAAGTGGGAGATAAATGAGGAATAAATACACTTCACTCATCCATCAATATACAAGTATGATAATGGACACTGAAATTTATTACCAAAACGAGAGTGATGTTGCACGATTTTGATCAACATCTGTATGTACAATTTTTCATTGCAAAGCGAAAGGGGCTTATTACCGGACGTACTGTCGATATTAAGAGCATATTTGTGAGTTCAGATATAGAGTAGATAATCAAAAGGAAGCCTACCATTGCTGTCTTGGTTCGACTTCAGAAGCGGAATTTCGTGTACCATCAAAATTGTTCATTTCACTAGAAATGCTTTCACGGATTCTTTTCCGAAAAATCAACCATGTATGTCCTATTCAACATTCTCGCATATTCAGTGTTTTTAAATTGTTAAAATGGTAGCAAGCTCATATATGACTTAAAACCAGATTGACAGGCTGTAGGATACCATGATTTTAAATGTTCCCCATTGAAACGCCCACCGACGTTCTAATAACATAGTTCACTAACTCAGTTGTGTGTCAGGGTCGTCTATTTTGTACCATGAGAGTGGGAATTGGGCCCCAAACATTAACGATCCATTTATCCAGATGACATCCCTTAATGAATTGCAATGCCTAGGTCCTATTTTGCTTTTTTTGTCCGCAGTAACCTGGATGTAATACGAGAAAAAATATAGCGCTTATTTAATGAGTATGGGGATAACGGAATGTCGAAAGCACATCCCCTTTGGGCGGACCACTGATTAGCTGGACTTGAATTGATGTAGCGTCTACTCTCGGTTTATTGCATTCTTATCGTTTTTCCCCAGCGTTGTATAGCAAATACCTATTTGCGCCGATACTCTAGGGTGATACAAAGAGTAAACTTGCAGGATTTGTTCTTCATGTTAACCGAAACATTTTTATCGGGACCCTATCGACAGATGACTTCTATACAAATCCCATTCATTTGGTGGCAACTGATTACCCAGTACATCTAGCAAATACAACAATATATATATAAAAATTATGCAAAGGGATTGGGTCAGTGAGGAACTGATTGTGATCCTTGCATAGTCTAAGGGCTTCATTTGGACAATTTTAGATACCTCAGTGGCAAATAACCGAGCGCATACATCACTGCGCTGAGTTACAATACGCGCATTTGTTAAATGAGCTAAAAGAAAGTGTCATAGATTCCATCTGAAACAACTATAACGCATCCGTTCTAGCCGTTTCTACCAGTCTGGTTACATGTATTCCTGATTTGAAAAGACCTGACTGCCTGCACTACTAAAGCTGACAAGCGAACCAANAATGTGATTCCGTTTCCCTCATCCAAAGCACAGCACCAGTTTTTTTCTGGATCGCTGAGGCATGATAACAAAACAAGCTTGAAAAGGAACTGGAGTAAACCCTCTTGGGATGTAGTGCACCAAGCAGCCATGTATTCCAATATGTTTATGGCTTCCTGTGGTCTAGTTTTTCAGGGGTATAACAGTGGATATCTGTGGGTAATTAAATCAATGAATTGTAAGGTTTGGTGGTGCCTAATGAACCAAACAATGAAGCTAATAACATTACTCGATGTTCTAATTACGATTTCCCAAAACTGTTTCACACAAATATAATTGAGCGAAGACAATTACATTTTGTTATAATCCTAGCTTAATAATGAGCGAGCGAAATCGGAAGGGTTTCCTTTGTCTATTTGTAATAGGAATCAGAATTTAAAGCATTATTTTCTACAACATTATTTCAAACCGCTTTCACCTTTTCGATACAATTCAGTAAGTACATTTTCTAACGGTCTCTGAGATAAAATCAGTTTCACCTATTCAATCGTGATCTAACATTGTTGTTCTTGTTATATTATCTCGTCAAAGTAAAATTGCCATTCCGCTTCTAGAATGGTTTGAGATTAACCACAAACACCTGAAGAAATAATAAAGAGTCAACTGCGGTTCAAGTTCTGACGGGGAAGTTTTGGATCAATATCAGTCAATAGGTCAGCGCGGCGGTCGTTTTTTGTTTTACTTGTATTAGGTTGTTGCATACGTTCCCCCCGTTACATGTAACTACCTGATCTGCAAAGACTTTTTGATGTTTAGCAAAGTGTTGTATACCATTAGAAAGGCCGTACTATGTTCCACAAGATAAAAGTAATCATTTTCGTATATATTATTTTTTGTCGGTTTTATCACCGTCAAATGGATTGTCAAGTAGACAAAAATTGCATTTTCGACACCTCCTTCTTTGCACCTTTATGTGAGGTCAAAAGCGAGATACTTGTGTCGTGTATGGAGCAGACGCTATAGCTGAGAGAGCTGCTCGGGATTGATTTGCCACTATTAAACACAATAATTTCGACCTCAAAGATGCTCCTCGTTCCGGAAGACCAGTCGAAATGTACGAGGACGAACTCAGGGACCTTTCAAAGGAAGATGGTCACCAGACATGCAGAGAATTGGGCGAAAAGGTGTGACTTTTCGACCATTTCACGCCACCCTCGACCCATGGGTGAAACATGGGTCCCGCACGAACTCACTCAAAAGCAGAAGGATAGGCTGTTCCAAATCTCGCCCGACACCAAGGAATCCATGACCACAGGCAACGTCTCTTATACAGGATCGCAAATGGATACAAAATGGTGTCTCTATATGAATATGAGGCAAAGAAAGGAGTGAATGAGTTCTGAAGATAGGCCTAAGCGTAGAATCAAGAAAGACCCGCACCCCATGAATACACTGATTTACGTAAGGTAGGATTGCGAAGGTCTTATCCACTAGAAAATGCTTAGAAAGAACATGACAGTAGAGAAGAATCTCTATAAAGCCCAACTGCATCGATTAATCGAGGCAATTCAACATAAAAGACCGAATGGACAAGGCCAGATAATCCTCCTTTATGACAATTCTTGACCTCACACCGCAAAAATTATCAAGATGGCACTTCAAGAGTTCGGTTGGGCGGTCCTCCGACATCCTCTCTGTTCCCCAGACTTCGCCTCGACGGATTATCACCTCTTCTGCTACCTTTCAACTGAAATGATGGGTCTTAGCTTCAAAAATTTGGATCATCTTGAGAATTGGCTCAAAAGCTTCTTCGGGACTCAACCTAAGGGTTTCTGGCGAAATGGAATCAACAAACTGGTGCAAAGGTGAGAAGAAGTACTGAGCAATGATGGAGAGTACATAATTCATTGAGGCATTATTTTTGCTGTTAAAGTTTTATTATTTCAGTATATATTGAGTGAACCATAACTTTGGGTGTTACAGTTCTTTGATTTCTTTGAAAATTATTTTTTTTAAACGACAGGAATGCATTCAACAACCCAATATTTTCCAACGGCAATGGTTTTCTCATACTCCCTTTATTCTCTCCCCTTATTACGCAACAAACTCATGTTTACACTGGAAAACGAAATTTATTCTTTCTGAGTATAATTAATTCAACCCGTAATTCCTTTGACTCGGTAACCTAAATGCAAACAAATCACCTTCATGTACATCACATCAGGTTTATTGTCCACAAGCTAGCCTATATGCAGTTCATTTGCACGAATTATTAACCATCTTGTTAGCCGCATGCTGCCTTCAGCCTCGTCAATCTAGATTGGTATCGACATTGATAGAATAAAACGTGATTAACCTTGAATGAGTATCCCCGTTAGTCCTTAATTTGGAGCATGAGCATTAGCATCACACGTCCTTTGTGCATTTATCCTCTCTGACCACATCAATAAAATATAATAAGGTTGTTTATAATAATTACCATCTTTTTAATTCAATTATCTCATGAGCGAAAACGTTTCAACTGTGCAATCAAATCCTGCCAGAGAAGGTGAACCAACAACAAATTGCACGAGCAGTGCTGGGACGTGGTTGGGCTAACAAATGCGACAGGGGTTGAAAACTATTATACGTTTGAATTGTGACAATTGTATAAAAAATCGATAAGAATATTTAAATTACTTTCTAAGTCACGTATCTACTTAATTGAGATAGATTATCATGAACAATGACATGCAACAAACTTAATTCTTACAAAGTTCCTTTCATTGATTTGCTGTCCAAAAAGAATTCACCATCTGGAAAAAAACTCTACAATCTGTGTTCTACCGTGATTCCCACTTGTGAACCAAAACACATTTTCTAAGACAGTTCGTAAAACGCGTAGATTTATTCAGACACTTCTTGGCACGCAAAATGCAGAGGAGCTAAAGATAGCCGGTTGATTTAAATTGAAAGGAATAAACTCGGTAGATGTAATTCTTCAGAAATACTAGGGAACACTCCAACTATCTAGGATGACAGACAGCTGCGGGATTTCCGAAAGATCTCCAGCATTCAAAAACTATTCAAGTTCGTTTGCACTCAACTGACGGTTTACCAAAACAATTATTCAGAATGCATCTGACAAATTGTTCGTATTTTGGCTAGTTTTGCTTACTGAGAATGAGTGATTACATTATTTACGGGGGAAGATAGCTGAATCTTTACTACACAGCAGATTTTGAGGTGAACGAGAATACGAGATAAATCGTAGTAAACGTCAAGCTCAGTTCAGTCATGTTCAGGTAAATATTAAATTAAAGTACACAGATATGCGTCCTCTCCAGATACTTCACAATTCATACCCGACGATCACTAATGTCAATCGTGTACTTTTAAACACAGTTAGGTAACAAGAAATCAGAAATCAAGGTAATGCCAGGAAGAGCTAAACTCCTGATCTCCGAGGTAATTAATCAGGCAACGATCAATCCCACTGGAACAAGACTGGTGTAATGTTTCCAAATTGAAATCGCCAAGCTCTGCTTAATTAGATTTTGTCTTTTTTCGGGAAGGAGCAGTTTGATTTTAAATCTTTCATCAATAGACTTTTGCATGTTGTTAGAATTTAATTCAATATGGCTGCTCTTTGACCGTTTATTCCAGTATCTCCTTATATCGCTCTCGTTTGCGGTCAGGCTAGCACTGAGAACTTTAATGGACAGTGAGGGATTTTTATTAGGTTCTCGATTACACTGTTTCGTAACGATGCTATGTGCAGTTCATTCCAGTAAGGGTCTTTTTGAGCTTTTCCGTAAAGTGGCCTATTTTTCTCCGGGCGCTGAGTTTATTGTGCATCTAAATTCCCATTTCGCCCCTCGCTACCTTCATCAGGTGCAATTAATAAAATTGTGTTTTAACTTTTCATGGTCTGCTGAAGTTAGAACTTCTTGCTGTAAAATTTCTTGCATCTCTTTGAAGGATTGTAAGTGTCGTATGTTTTGTCTTAACATAAAGTTCAATTTTGAATTCGGATATGTTCCATGAACACTGAGGGGTTTATTCGTCACATGGAACATTTGCACAATACGTTTCTCAAAATCTTCGCCACAGTTCTGGAGTCAAATATGAATTACGATGTAAGTCGCCTCGAAGTTCTTGGTAATTCCTAAAAGTATTCAGACCTTTAATAGGTAAATACTCCTAGAGGAGGGATATCAATCTCTAGCCTTACCATTTTCCATGCGTATGGAATTAGGCTAGAGCTCAGTTGTTAGGTCTCAATGCTTAGTAATCTAATCAGATAATTTATCTTAAGTCAGAGTGAATCAAAACGAATTCTTCATACGATGGGCTCTTTCCTGTGAGAAGATAAAAGATTGTCTTTCACCTATCCATTGTACCTTACATCAGACCCCTGATGAGTTCCAGTGATGGTGGAACTTGAGTTAAGAAGGGTTTCAATGCAACCAAACCACAAGAACACGGTGATAATGACCAGGAATAACTGAAAGAATCCTTGAGGTTTTCGTACTTGAAGAGACAACTATTATTTAGAAATTTTATTTTTTGAGTTATCTCGTCTTCTCCGACGAAATGTTTTTTCTTCTTGTTGTTGCGGAAGCCAATTTCGTTTCATTCGTAAAGGTTAATTCATGGTATTTCTGGGTAAAGGAACAGGATAACAACTGATGGGTAGACTACTGTCCTGGTAAAGCAATTTTCCACCTAAACTTCCCATTACGTTCACCTCAAAGCCCTTATTTGTTTTGTGCTCTTTTTATGTACAAATTTACTGTCTTCCCTGGGGAGAATGTGTCTCCGCATCACAAGTCTGTGAACATTTTTCAATTCAGGTGAATATATGGCTAAGGATCAAATTTATGAATGTTGAATTTTTTTCTTGCTGTGTAAAGCAAAAGCATGTGTTTTTTGTATCTGACGTACCAATCTGCACAGTTTAATCCATACAATCTAAGTTTCTTGGAATTACTATTCACTTTACGTTGAAAGTAATCCTGATGGGTCAACTTCATTTATTATCTAAACATCTTAAAACATTCTGTAATACCATTTGAACTGTCTCAGCTATTACTACACTCTACAGTGTTACACATACGCTTCCGGCCCTAGAACCACCGAAAGGAGGATATACATCCCATGGCCAAAGTGTGAGCCTCAATAATCTGTCAAGACGGCCAGACACAACAACCATAATTCAGTAGGGAACGGTCGTATTCGTAAGCTAGTAAATAACATTGGATGCATCCACAGCAGTGCAGTGAAGAAATTACAGGTAGGTTTTAAAGTGGCAAACCTAGAACAAGAAATAGCATTCAGATGTTTAAACAGTCCCACGGAGCTCATAATGAAAAAAACAAACGTGCTTGTCTACCTAGTTGTGTTCTAAAATAGCATTGAGTAATCTGGGTTCGGTTGGCAAGTGTAATTCCTCAGACATCTGTATTAGGAAAATTCTTAGAGGAGACCTCTTGGAACAGTACAAGATCCATCAGTTTATAAAATTCCCATGAACGACAGCAAAATTGATTGAAGGATTTTAAACCGAGATGAGCTGAGCACTTTTATATTGTCAAGGGTGATAAAATTATCATAATGATAATAAGTGGGTAAATTAAACACTAATTATCGAGTTATTTACAATTCCCCAAACAAATACAGACTTTCCAAGTAAAAAGGAAGTATAGAATCGAACACCTACTTTTCCGAAGGAGTTTCGTTGGCATACCATTTACATCTAGTAATCAGTTCGATCATACAGGTGAGAAAAAACACTGCGAGAAGAAGTCCTTTTGTTCAGGTTCACCGGGCATGTATGTAGAACACCACACAAAACTGACAAATAGTAAGTCAATTAAGAACATTTTACCAACATCATGCAGCCAGGATGTACCAAGTGTAAACAGGTTAAGCGTTTGGGGCGTTTTTACCCCAAAAGGTCTTTCAAGTTTTCTCCAAAACCTATTCATGAACGCTCTTTATAAAGTTTAACTGAAAAAATATCATTGTGGCTTGCCATCGATACATTTGCAGCAGGCGAGTCGACCTCATCAAGTGAGGACAATCAGAATTATTTTGAAGCTGAACCCGTGGGTCCTAGACCGAATCCGCCACAAAACATTGTTTCAACAGAATCGGAAAATCGTATGAGAATGCTGTATTAACCTCGAAATTACTCTCCAGAATTTTGTTGAACATGGAAACCGACATTGATATCCATGTCGTAGCCCATTCCATGTTTCAACAGTATTCTCCGCGGGTTCTAGCAAAAATCCGGTATTCTTTCTCGTCATCTGGTGGTGTTTGTGTAATCGGAACACTCGTCCTCTGAGAACACAAGTTTGTGACCTTTGCTGCTTGCCCACCAAAACCCGAGTTTCGAGCAATCCGGTTTAGCGCACAAAATCAGTGGACAAAATCTCAGTCTATCCTGTAATGCGTTCGAACCCGATAAGTATTATGCTACTTAACAAAGTAAAATGGAATGTTCGTAAATAATCGTAAATAAAATAACAGGAGAAGGCAAACAAACTGCTTTGCTTTCATTACCGTTTACCTGATCACAAAACGGTGCTCTCTAAGGTATCCTTCCTCTTATCCGTATTTATGCAAAACAAAGAGAAGTCTGCGACAAGAACTAAAGTGAACCATTGATTTCCTATGACATCACTGTGTATGTAAGTGCCTCTGAGAAACATTAAAAGCATTTTGTAGTCAAATGACTTCTGTAGATTACCTATACACCAGTCTAACAATAACTTAACACGCAATACCTGTATCTTTTAGCCTTTATTAACTTTCTCAAAGCTAACCTTTTATGAGTGTGTAAAATCAGCTGAATGAAGGTAGACAAAACTCATGAAAAGTATCGATTCTGCTCAGGTTAGTGTTCCGTTTAGCTGAAATCATAGTCCGTGGTCCTGACAACTGGGCTCATTCAAAACAGCTAATAACACAGCTGGAATGCTGAAGAACTATGGAAACTATGTTGTGAGGATTCTTGTGCAAATGATTGATTGACGTATAGGGTTTGAGACTTTTACCCAAAGATGCAAACAGCCAGCGCTGAATAACGCTTAACTTTAATTGTGATTGCACCGAAAATCGAGAGCGCACTTGAGTGCCGTAAAGCTGACAGGTAATGATAGTGATTAGGTTTGAAGTATTTGATCATAGAATTTAGTACATGATCCCTTATTTAGGTTCTCGATGTAATTTAACGACTGTTTCTGAGTTCATCAAATGACATAAGACTTTCTTCTGCAACTCCCTGAAAGATCCATGATGTTCATAGACTTCACCCATTGAAACGGTTTTTTCACCGGAGTAAGCATCATGTTTTGTGACGACTGTGCAGACCCTTTGTTCCCATTTGTGGTAAACTTAACAAAACTATATAAACAAAGGCTTAGACTCACAAGTAGATACAGTTTCTCATAAAAATGGTCTTAGACTACTTCCACATCATCACGCATCAATAGATTAAACGGATGAGATGATGGAAACAACATATTCGGTATCAAAATTTGCATTGTTCTTTATTTCAAGCGGCTTCGATAGGTAACTTTGCATACTGAATCTTACTACACTCATTAGAAAAGGATTACTAGTTCGGATCAGCCTGACCCGTTTCTTTTCTTAACCAATGGCGACTTACGGCGAAATGTTTTTTTCTTCATTTTCTCTGTCCCTCCATTTGCTTTATACGTGGCCAAGTTACGACAACGAAACATTTCCTCAAACGAGCAAACACGCACAAATTCTCCAGCACAAAATAGCTCGATAAACTTCAATTCGAGCAGAGGATCGAAGAAAATGAGCTGAAAACATAATGTAGACGAGCAATGACAAACCTCGTTCAGCGAAAGTTTTGAACCACAAGCGTAAATTTATTAACCGTAATGGTTTTTCTAATCCACTGAAAACATTCGCATGCACCTGAACAAATCGGGAAAAGAGGCGAGTTTCAATTTTTTCTATAGTTATACAGTTCTCAATTAAGTAATAAATCGCATATCAAGGCGCGGTGCAGTTTTTTCAAAAACACATTTTTCACATCATCTCAAACGACGCTCTTCCGTCATTCCATGTGGCTTTGTTTCCATTTCCTCTCNTCCTCTCTGCAATCGCTAGAAGTAAGTATCCCGAAGTTAGATCAGTCAAAACGTATGAGACACATATACAAAATCGAAACTATATTTCCTTTGACATATGTATATATATATATATGATTTCGAACTCTCAGAAAGG
>UZAN01040225.1:46240-71256 GCA_900618425.1 Echinostoma caproni
CTCAAACCTATATCAATTTGTCACGGTGTAATAGACGACTGCTGTACAGCTGGGGAGTTTCACATAAACCAAACAGATCAATCAATTAGTGTACTGAGAAGATATATAATCTAAACAATGTGTGTTTCATGAGCCTTGCTTTGATGAGATAAAGGTGTATTTAGTGTGAATTCGGTTTGACAGAAAACAAAATGTTATGCATCTGGGATTTGTTAGATAAAAAACATGGTATACTCAATATTTGAATACGACGGGGTAAATGAATTCAAAGAAATTCACAGCTTTCCAGTCACCAGCAACTTTGGTGAGAGAACCGCTGTCTTCCTGAGCCAAACTTTACTGTAGTTATCAGATGAGTGTTCTGGACCATCATCATGGGTAAGATCAAGTTTCAACTGCGATATCAGAAAACAATGAGTGGTAACGTTAGCAGTTTTGCGTCATGGGTAACAAGCATGAAACTCAGATATTTTATTACCCAATATATGATGGAAATAAAACACTGGGCCATATTGAATAACTTATAGATAATTGCAAGCACAATAGGTAACACCAGAATCATCAAATACTATGAGAAACCAGTCATTCGACATCATCGCGTCCAGTTGCGTCGATAGTCTATCAGTGTGTAGTTAATTGGCCACAGACGTATTTGGGTTTTTCGTAATCATTCCTAACCTAAAATTCTGAGTGATTCTAATTGGATTTTATTGATCATTTAAAATGTGGTATACACAAATACACATGCACTCAATTGGTCCAGGATTCCTGGGTTTCTTAGCACAGTTCGATGATGCAGAACGGTGCTTTCAGATTAAGCCTTAATTTTGTTCATTCAAAAGTATAGTCTTATACACTTTCATTGCTATCTTATTTGTGAAAGAAAAGTACTGTTTGCAGCTGGTAGGTGGTAGCAAGTAACTAAAATGAAAAAAGAATTCAGGAAAGGCTGAACCTGTTACCCATGCGCTGAGTTCGGCGTGGCCATATGTTTGGGTTGATCAGTTATTCCGTGGGTAGTCTGGTAAACCACTTGAAACGAGTTTTCCTAACCGGTATCCTATTTTATCAGCGGTGATTAATGGGCAATAAGTTTTACGACTCCTTCAAAGACCTCGTGGATCCGGGATCCGTTCTTTCCTGTTGAATGCACCTGGAAATGCAATAAATAAAGCCCAGTTAAGCTAATTTATATCCTCTCGGAGATCGAATTTGTCATGGAGAAAGTTAAAAAGATTATTTGTCACAAGATGTGACAGGAAAATTGCAAATATATAGAAATAATCAATAATTAAAATCTGTTCTCACTTCTGGTAAGTTTCTGTGTCTATTTTTTAATAAGTCTATATGATCTGAGGTTGCGTTGTTTCTAAAAGCCTTTTAAATGGAATCGAATATAATAATTCAACTCAATTTCGCAATTTTACCAATGATTTTCAGTCCACTCTCTACTGTCATCAAACTACTCACAGAAGAATTAAGGAAGTATTCTTTGGTACCCTTATAATTGCATATTTAATTTGTTTTATACTTATAACGCTTCAGTCGCCTACTGAGATACACAAAAGTGAAATCGATCAAAATCCCCTCCCACTCCCTTAGATTTATACTAATTGAATATATAAACAAATGGATCATATAAGACAAAAAGTATCCCAAGAAAGCGAATAGTTGTCTACTCGCACACGGAATGGTGATTGCTGCTCATCTTGCAGAACTGCTATACGCATACAAAGATAAGTCAATTCGATAGAGTCTTATCTCGTAAACCCAGACCCATCGACCTTCAAACGTTGAAATCGCAGGAAGAGACGCTCGTAGCAAATCAACCTGAAAACTTCGGCTTTTCTCTAGCCTTGAACAGATTACGTCATAGGTCAACATCTTGAGAACAATTGTGAAATGTGAAGTAAAAACCCTGAAATCTGGAAATGACTAGGTGTTCTCACCAGGCCCCTGTGCCTTTGCCCCCAACTGGTCACCTCCCAATCAATACTGTTTGCCAGGAGCATGTTAATACAGTATTAGAAATGAATAAACCACAAACAAATGTTCGCCTATTCTTTACACTCCGATAAGAATCATTTATTATTTGCGTAGAAGCAAAGGGTTTGTACGTTAGTTAAGTTAGCCATTACACCCATCTGCTATGAGAAATTTCGAAACGAATCACCATCGCGTAACTAAACCTTGTCGACTTGAGTCTCCTGAAGGTATTCAAACGGTTGCTTACTAGTGTCTTCGTGAAGGTTGCTTGGGCATTTGTTTAGTTTTAGGAAAGGAAGTAAGAACAGTATTTGTATTATACTGATTTAAAGGTAACCACATGATTTTGAACTAATCAGGTTGTTGTAGTAAAGCGCATTTTCAATTGGCGATTTTGATTAGTATATCTACCAGGTTACGTGGACAGTGAAATTTCCAAACTCGCTATAAATTCTTCGCTAAAGGCTTACAACTAATCGTTGTCTGAAGTTTCGATTGCAATGTTTTAGTTGCTGGATGTGAAACTTTGCCAATTAATTTCGAGCTGTAATAGGAGGCTAATGAAGAAAGATTTATCAGCCCACTGAAACGTGCAAAATCTGTTGTTGTTGTTGTTGCTGTTCGTAACATTTATAGTCCTGTGGTCATTTGGTTGTTTCTATAAGAGATCTAGTCTTTTGGATGTATTTTATTTTATTCCAGGAAATTTTATGTCAGTTAAGCTCAAGCAGCAGTTAATGGTAGATGGTACAACACTCGAATCTTTTGCTATATGATAACAATGCATTGTATGGGCTATGTCCTTGACTGAACATCACATTTGTTTCGATAGTTTGTTTTATAATTTGCAATATTTATATTCAGCTATCAACCGCCGATCGAAGAATAATGGAAAAGCGATCACACTATAAAAGGCAAACATCTCAAGTGCTGAGTGTGAGAGAAGTGAAATATTGTGCAATAGAAAAAACTTATTGACATTGAAGCTTTTCTGGCTCACATGAAACCAACAAAAGAAGTACTATAAAGTCTTGTCTTATCGAAAATTGATTCAAAATTTCTTTCCGTGTTTTTTTTCACCCGTAGTTCCTTCTTCTATCATAGTATTTATTTGTACTTAGCAAATGATATTTTCAACCGTAATTGTATCAGCGGGCAAAAATAAAAAGCAAACAAATCCTGCACATAAGCGAAAACAGTCGACAAACGGGTACTGTTCTCTCCACATTCGAGATCAGGTAACTTCGATTTTTCTTCGACACGCAATTAGTAATCTGTCAAATAGTATTAGGCTTGATTTGCCTTCGCTGCTTTGCTATTCCTTCGACATATGTCAAAGTAAAAGATAGGATGCAGTTTGATGAACCGAAAATAAACAAGGGAAAATCGTACAAGTAAATGAGGTTAACAAAACACAACAATTCCTGATGTGATTATGTATGTCCCTTAACAGTAGTTGTGTGCAGATTCAGTTTTACGTTGATACCATTGAATGCAAGTTTATTTTAAGTAAACAGATATAAGTCATTAAACAGCATAAAACAGATGTTATTACACTAAACTGAAGCAAAATACTTGGAAATTATTAGTAGTTATTATACATTTCAGAAAAGAAAAAGATTGTTCTTTGCTTTTCAAAAAATTATAAAAGCCGTTTTGTTTCATAATGAGAATTTGCACGTTACGCAACGATTATCAAACGTTTTTGCTCAAGTAAACTGTGCTGTCCATAAACTACGGTGTTAACTATTACAACCTATGGGCGCACGATCCAAACCCCATCACCATCACCCAAAGTTAATGGTATAAAGCCTAACCTATTTCTGGTTCTGTACCATGTTTATTTCTTGCAAAGTCCGATCAGCTTGCTTCATCTCGCCTCCTAGTGCCACATATTGCAGCTGTGAATAATTTTGGGCGGATTCATTTGATTTATTTTAAGCTAGATAGATTTATTAATTCTTGTTATATGTGTGTCCTATCTCAGTAAAATCTCAGTATTTCCTCATATCCACTACAAGAGGTTATCATTTGAATTTATTAAGGGTTTCATGTTTTCGCCAGTAATGGTTTGCATTTAATATTTATAGGATATACGGTTGGGGAAAAATTCCAGGCAGAAATTCACCAATACAGTGTTACGTAATTGGGGGACTCAGAGAGTTGAAGTTGGCTCTTGATAAACTGTGATCGACCTGGGGCCAAAACATTCCGGCTACAAACTCCTACTTTGTACATAATTCATATTTTTGAAACGAACATATTCAAACAAAGAACTATTCATGTGACAAGGAGTTTAATGAAAATCACTCACAATCGTTTTTTCACCCTCACTAGATTCCCAGTCACCCGTAATTGCAGATAAATATTTATTCTGCGTTTTTGTTTCGGAGCTTCTATCGCATCAGGAAATGAAATTAGCTTGCTCAGTAGCGACAAGAACCCAGAATCAAGCTGTCTACAAACAAATGCATCAGACGTATTACTTTTCTCGCCTGTAAATGAGCGTGAAAATGACCATTTTTCTAACCTTGTTTCACACTCACTTAACTAAATTAAGGCTGACGGAAAACAAATTAGGTAAATGAGCTCATCTGCATTAAAAATTGACAAATAAATCTTATCTTTTGGAAGCCCGTTGTCACTTCGTATGAATAAATGATTGAAACCAAGTGTATTCCGTTTTCAGATGAAAAGACGACTGTGTTTTAATTCCCATTGAAAGTTATCGGATTAAGTTTTCTAAATTCATCTAAATATTTTGTTACTGACAGTGACCAAAATAGTTCTTCTACAACGACAATAATTACTAGCTACTTTTTTCATCATTACGCAACAAAAACAGATCGATCGAGTAAATTTTGGGACTCTGTGAGGAACATTCCTGGCTAAAATACCCATGGACTATTTAGAAACACACTATTGTCAGCAGCTCCTGGGACAGTTATTAATGAGCGATACTTTATTGACAATTGAATCACGCTGCACACCCATGAACGAATTAGGCATTTTCATACTCAGTTGAACAATGTATCGAAAGGTGCAATTCTCAATAGAAATGGCACATAGCGAACGCAAAGCCTTTCTGTACACCCAATTGAGCAGATACCAAGAGGACGCACCGATGACATTCATTCACCGTAAGCCACCTATTTTGCAAAATTTTTGCACTTTACCAAGTTGATGTCTTGTTCATAAAGAATGGGACTTGTTCATACTTTATTCAATAGAAGAAAACCTTCTAAACTGAGAACTGAAATTTATCCGTGACAATGGCAATCCAGTGTTTCTTATTGAGAAATAATTCAAGTCTATCACTCCGGTCTCCAGTGCAACAACTGTAGCCCACAAATATAGTTCTAGTTCAATAGCCTTTAAAGGTAATATATTTTGAGTAGTTACTAAACAGCTCTTGTTTATGACAAATTAACCGAACTTTCCATGCAACCAAATAAACCTTTATTTTGGAGAGCAAAAGTGTTTCTGTGGCAGCCATTAGGGACCCAGTGCCCCTAGTATCTTATGAAACTTCAACAACGTTTTCTAATGTACCTAACTAGGTGAGCCATTTTTTGGAAAACCAACCAAATTTGAGCACAGCCGCCAAATACGCTATCAAATGGCTTGAAAAGTCACAGACTGTATTCTCCTGGTGATACAACAAACCACAAAGCATTTTTTATCACTTACCTTGAGCAATCTAAAGTAACTTGCGCATAAGCAAAGGGGTGATCATTTGACCGAGGAAACCTAGTCGCTCGCATGCAGCAATGGACGGCCGTGAACCTGCTGCTGCTCTGATGATGAAACCAACTGATTTACTGGTTAGCCAATCCTAAGCATGATAATTGCCGTTCTCCCCTACACAAACTGGTAAATGATTCATTCAACGGCCATCACTTCCAGGTATCTAGTTGGACGTATGCAATGCCTCGTGTCATATCAAGCACCCAAAGAAACTGACTGTGTTGCACCTTAATTCATCATATGAAAAATTCATCAGTTTATCAAAAGGTGACCTTAAAGACGTCAGGAACAGATTTATACAAGAAACCTATTACGTGCTAATGCTGGCCTTTCGCTACTACCAGTTCATAATCTGAAGTTTCGCATTCAAGGATCTATAGCTCATCCTAAGAATGATCTCAGCGACTGGGCAAACTCAATCCTCCTTAACCCAAAAGTCAAGGATGTGTTTACAAACCTGAGCCAGTAAAATCAAATAACAAGCCCAACAGACTGAGTTTAGTGAGCCATAGGCGAAGACGGATTGTCTGCAGGGGCTTGAAAACTCTACTATTTATTAATTTTTAGACATTACCCAGGTAATAAATATATGCGATTCATAACTTCCGACAAAGTTCATCGGAATGAACGTTTTTGTTCAAGTAGTTGCTTGGCCTAAGGCTATCCCACACAAATTTAGATGTGCTTAAGTATTGTTTTATGAGCATGATCTCATTCATCATATTTGTTTAACCGCATACCTGATTCAATGAAGGCGTATTCCATTCTACCTATTCCAAAATCGTATCCAATTAGGAAAAAGTGGCGGTCAACCACCTGAAAGCTCATCTACTGAAATAAAATAAAGCTATTCACGATGTAGTCTGACTGCATTTGAGAATCCAGTTTATTCTTAGTTCTATCAAGATGTCTAATTTGTTGAAAATAGATTGGACACAAGAACGTATTGTTTTAGGAATTTTATTGAATAATCCTTGCAGAATATGATGATGCTTTATTAATTATTCAAAATTCTGTGATCAATTTAAATAAATTTCTGAATAGTCCCCAATTCACGTCTAGTTCTCAGAATATTTCACTGCTCTCTGAACCTCTCACTGTGATTAAAATTTAAATCAGTTATTTGCATCGCCATCAGAAGATTCGTCCTGAAATTAAACCAATGAACTGGTGTGTGTGTGTGTGTACGTTGGCACTTGTTAGACAGACAACTACCGAAAAGGTCAAATTAATTCTTATGGATTAGAGGATTTGTCACGAGATCTCAACGAGCAACCCTCTATTCCATCGACTACTCCAAAACTTGTACCTTTTAGTCCCTGCACCTCTACCCCACCCAATTTATCACGAGGTGAACCATAGAAAAAATGTTGATGTGCTCTGTTTATTAGGTGAGATATTCGATAATCAATGTGCACATAGATCGTCTCGCTGGAGCAATATGGTACGTTAAACACAAACCGCATAGCAGGCAAACGCCCTTCCCAACGATTAACATTCAGTAGGAAGAGACACCTATAGAGACTACTGGAGGGGTGGTTTTCTTAATGCATTTATTGCCGTTCAATGCGTATGGGAACCAATAGTGAGGTGTGCATTGTACGCGACCACTCCATTGAATTCCTTTGACGAAACAATCTGATAATTGCTGAAACAAGAGAATCACAAAGGTTTCAGGTGCAATAACAAACGCTATGGTTTCTCTGGTAAGACGCATTCAAAATGATTAGGAATATTTCACTTTATTTAATTACTTTTAACAACATTATAAATCAGATAAATGTTTTGGTCAGGGTCTAGAAAACATTTAACCGGGTTTTTAAGTTTCCTGGTAATTATGGCACTCATTGATAATTTTAGTTTACTCATAAATTTTATTCTACGCTGGCCACTTTGAATTTGCGTAGGTAGTATCCATTTTATTCCTTCTTCATTATCCGGATTTGTTATTATTCTTATGCCTAAACCCTCGGCATGCCAACACTTGTTCATGAGTTTTTCAACCTCCTGTCATCGTTTTATTTTGTTGCTGAGGGGTCTTCGCAAACACGTCACTGTAAATGTGATGTCAGCTGAATTTAGCTTGTTATCACCTGCTAATTTAGTGAACTCAAAACTGGGAGATACTTGACCTCCTCCAATCAATGGAGTATACCGCTCTCGCCAAATTTATCCCAGTTTATTTAGTTTACCGATGTTTACACCAATGTATTGTAGATATAAACAAATATGAGCCCCAGACAATTGTATTCTCACAGGTTTTTACCCTCTGCTCAGTTAAACAGGGTCACACTATGCAAGTTGCAAGTTAACTTCCGAGCCTTTTACATTGTAATGGAGGTGGTATGAAATGATAAACGGCTTCAACAGTTGACTGAACTGAAGCACTGTATATGGATAATAATTTTACTAACATTATGCTGACAATTGGACCGCATGCACATTTTTACACTTTAACGTATTAAGATACAGGTCATTTCCGATGGATTTCTTGTGTCAGTTAATCAACCATTATTCCTTTAATGCACAAGATTTCATATTGCTGGGTATGCATGTTAAAGACACAAACGCTGAGTCAAACAATTGCCTACGAAATCCTGTGTTCAATGAAGGATATACAAATACTAGAAGTTTGGGAAATCGCCGCAAGGCAATTAAGTGAGATATAAGTAAAACTCAACGGACTACCTTTAACTCGTGCATTTCTGAGTGCATAAAATTGGATTAGAAATCCTAACTGCACCCGACTTGGCCGATTTATTTTGCTCCCACAATGAGAAAAAGCCAAATGTGTTGATTTTCCAAACCTCGCTATCCTGGGTGTTTCCTTCATTACTTATTTTGCTAATCACTAACCATTTTGGAATATGTTTTTAGCTGCGCAGTTGGTTCTGTTCATGTATCCATATACCACTGCTAATGCTACGATCCAAGGGCTGATGAATTTGGAAGGTGTTTTGAAGTTGGCGAAAGGTGACCTGGAACATGATCGGCTTCTTCAAGAAAACCCTGGCTGAGTGTATTATAAGTTCTTCCGATAGTAGATGATAGGTATTGCTTGAGGGTAGACCATATATGAAACGGAAAACTAAAGAAGACGTTCTCCCACTACCCTAGTGTTGGCATTTAAGACTTTGGCATGCAATTTTAGTTACTTTTCTACAAACCTTCAGGTCAACTGTTATTTGCAGGGGCAGAATTAAGCTTTTTTGGCTTTTTGTTGTATCAAAAAGTAAGCAAACTAATTACCTTTTATGGAGATTCTGAATTAGGCTTTTGAAAGGGAAGACAATGACCAAACCAGGATGACTGGTGGCGAATGCTCCAAGCCAATGGTCGCTTTCGNTAAATGTCCCATCAACTTAGCGGTTGTATAGATGATAACATGCGCTGCTTTTCATACGACGTCAACGAAAATATCCACTCAAACGGTAACTAGTAGGTTACCCCTTGCTAATTGGTCCACATTCCTGCCAAGCAAAACTGAATGTCTGATGTAAAAAAAATTGATTGTTTGAAAGTACAATTTGCAGTAATAAATGGTCCAATTGATTCGTCCAAAATGAACATAGCTAATAAAATCCGTTTCACTTGGTGGTTAATGAGTCTATTCAGATCGACTCAACACCCAAAATGCGTATTTCCTTTGCGGTAAAAGTGGTAAACAATAAAGCGTTAGCGCATTCCAAGGTATCCCAAAAGGTGCACAATGTTACACCACAAATCCGCTCAATTTATCTGCACAGAAGTCGTCATAAATCATCATACCGTATTTTCTAGGATTTAACTACTAGTCTGTTATCTACTTGGATATGTTCCTTTGAGAAAAATATGAAAATGATTCCTTAACAATTTTGAGATAACTTGGTTTCACTAAAAGACGGATTTGTTAAAATTTCGGACAAAATACTCCATCTTATTGATTGTACCGACTTCGAAATACGAATGAAACAAATATTTGCTAAGTGCGTATGCATTTTTCGATCAGACTGTTTACTGGCTTTCTCCTGTAATAAAAATAATTGTTCAACGATGAGGAAATGTTTCTTTAAATGATAGTTTATATACTTAAACATTTACTTCTCATTCAACCAGAACTCCGGAGTTTTGTTTATCCGGTAGCATGGTTTGTCCTCGATGGTGTCTATCCCCTTTATGATCTGCTTTGCAGTGGTTTTGTCGATCCTAAGTTTCAGCTTTATCCTTTATACAACGTGATTCTGAGCTTCCGTTTTCTATCGATTCCACTTGATGTTCATATCGGTTATTTTATTTTATCTTCGGCACAAATTTAGCTCCTCATCCTGAGTGAGTTGTCAAATGCAGATGTCAAATGAATATAGCAGGAGATTGATCGTCCGTCGGTCCAATAGGTATAAAGCATCGCATTGAAACTGTATCCATTTATTGCACGCACCTTCGGATGTTCGAGATCTACCATACGTTAGGTATCGGACCATGATTCGAATGAATAACAAGTAGAACTGAGAATACAAGAAAAATTCTGAGACCCTTGGGGCACGTGTTATACATGTGGAAAATGTTGTTTTTAAGTAAAGATATGTAGATATATATCGTTTTGCTTGTTTTGTCTATATGCGTGTATTGATGCGATGCTGGCGGGTCTATTGTAGAGTCCAGTGTACTCAGGTAGCCATTGAAGGTTAAAATATTTTGGATTTTCCTCACAACTACTAACGAGTAGTAATGCTGGATGCATTTTTCACCGATTTTCCTGAGCGTTTTGAACTTCCTCATCACTTACAATACTAAATTCATCTGTTCAAACATATATACAAAAACCATCAAGCACAAATTTATCATCTACAACAAATCATGACCATTAATTCTCTCGATATGAACTTGGAAATACAGTGGTCACACACAGGCCATTCAGGGTTAAAACCCTTCATTTACTACGTGCGAAGAGTTACCGATATAAACAGTAATTATTTAGAAGAAACCCATTCACCAGTAAGGAAAAGCATTTAGGAATACCTTTATAATGTATCCTGTATTTTTGCGGAAGGCTTTCTGATACTTTTTCAGAATCAACGCACTTTCGTGTTTCGCTTTTCATTGCCAAATATTTTTTTCTTGATATTTTCACTGGATTTCGTTTGCGCCGTCATTCACTCATAATGACCTCATTTCAACTATCTTACCGGGTAGGAGATATAAAAAATGTGCATCAAACAATTGAATTATTATTTCAATGCAATGCGTAAAACTGTGCAGTGAATGTAAATGTTCTTGTGACTAATTGGCGAATAAAAATGTGTTTTATAAATTCAGCTATTTAACTCTAATCAGCAGTCATTTGCTTGACCGCCGTTGGTCACTGAAAAAAAAACATTGCAATTGTAGAAAAATGTGGTACATTTAATCAACGTTTCCCGAAACATGTACAGTTCATGGTGTAAATGATTGCGTGAATTTGAATTAACCGTATCTAAGATATGACTACCTGTCAGTCACTTATGATTAGGCCCAAATACGCTTAACGCCTCGATCGTATTTCTCAGCTGTACTTGCATTTTCTGTCTGTACTATATACCGTGGAGAGGCTAAGATAATTTAATACAAGCAGAACACATAAGCGATAAATTAAAGCATTTTGCAAGGATTGAATGGTTGGAGTGAGGAGGAATGGGAACAAATCGAGGTGGCCGAAAAATACTACATGCTATCTGATTGAATGCATGATATGCAAGTGGGTAATTTTAACCCATCGTTCACTCACTGTACGTCGGGATTTCCTCAGTCAATATTGGTCACAAATCCTTATATGGATAATGCCTTAAAACAGCTAGCTACGTGGAAGGATTTACGAATGATGTGTGCGGTGCTGCCAGTTGCATATTGCTTTAAACCAGAGATACAATTAGACATGCACAGCAACCAGTCAGTGAATCATCTTCATTTAATTAATTGATTAAGCCTTTTGTTTTGTTTGAAATATTAAAAATCTTTTGAGGGTAGGCGATTTGGGTAAAATTGTCTCTTCATTCTGGTTAGAGCAATATCAGTCTTCTTATCAAATATTTGTGTCTTAAATTTCGTGTAACTACTATTGTTATTAATCTGTTTTCTTGATAGAATATCCGAACGCTCTTTGTCATGTCTATTTTGTAGTATGAATCACGCATTTCATATGCAATCTAATTATCATCGCCCCGGATGTGAAACCCCGGGCGACATCCGCTTTATGTAGTTCTAACTTAAGACTGATCACTACCATCAGCCTAAGTAGCCTGGGGCACAGAATCCAGAGTATCCGAATATCAGTTGTCAAAACCTTCATGAAGCATTAGAAACATCAATGAGATATTATTTGCTCCGTAACAACACTGAGGGGATAAAAAGCTTACCGTTTCTCGTATATTTTATTTCCACCTTGCGCTTGTGTCATTTCTATAACCCATGACATGAAGAAAAGTCTTCAACCATCGAATTTTTCCTTCATCCATCTATAAAGAGACAAAATGTGCTTCAAACCGCAATGAGACATGAAAGTCATTTAGCTCGCATGAAAAATTATTTGAATTGATAAAAAGAGATTTGTCTATTAAATGTATATTTACAAGGGATAAACTAGATCAAATGAATATTCTTTACGTTTCCATTACCAACAACTAACGTAAACCCCATCAAGCCAAGCGAAAAAGAGTTCACTGTCATAGTTCGTTTTATTTATTTCCTAGTTAAATGGGTTTGGCCAAGTCATCAGAACTGTCATTTTGTTTATTTGGATAAATGATGACCATAAATGTTGATTTGTGTGGTTGCCTATTTGGGGATGCAGAAAATGTGCATATAGAGTCTACTCCTGTGTTACCCAACCCCAAATGCTTGTGAGCGCACACACACAAATATATATACACACTCAGAACACAACCGATTTCATCAAATATTTATGAACATAATAAAGAAAAAGGGGCAGAATATCCATGAGGTTCGATTCGATAAAACCCCGCTTGCAATGCTCGTATTCTGATAGGCTTGTAAATAAGTAATAGTTTACAAGAAAATCGAGATAACCCCTTATACGTGATGCAAATCTACTGATTGTTTCTCTGGTAAAGCTTCCTAATGCGTGTTCATTAATTGAATGACTCCAATGAATCTTTCAGTGGGGTAAGGAGATCCCACGGAAGGAAAGAAGGAATTAATATATCAAACTCCCTATTGCAGTTCACGATTATACCAATTAATTTATTAGTATTTGGGCTTTAGACGTTTTTAATTTGTCGTCTTCTGATTGTCTAAATGATGGAGATTCTCCGTTTTTCAAAGATTCCTGAAAGATATAAACCTTTTGCTCAATTGCAAATTGCCTTGGTTTCCGCGAAATTGCGAACATGTCAAATGCCGACAGTTGTCACCTGCATAGATTTTCCAAACATATTTAGAACCAATGTACAATTATAATCAGCTTTGTAGCATATAACACATGTTGCATTGAATAAATGCAATAACGAATGATTGACCCATTTTGTTGCAGAATGAACTGTTGAGTAATAATGCTCTGAAAAACACTGAATGAATGGTGAACACAATGTTACACCAATGTCCATTTCCGTTTTGGGGTTCACGACCCAAATTATCAAGGAACCAGACTGAATTTCAGTAGATCGGTGCAGACTGTCATGTCGCGTATGTGAAGCCTCTTTCAGATGTTGTTTTCCTCAGTGAAACTGGCATTCCGGCCAAGACGTGTTTAAGGTTATAACAGTATAGAAAACTTTTGGAGTGCGACCTCACTTTGGGTACAATAAACACAGTTTCTCAACGCAGTGCAATGGACAAAATTTTTCAGAACAGTAGGTTAGTTGATATCCATCTAGAAATGTATATATATATATATATATCGAATTGGGGCACGGCGATTAGGTATTCAAACTTCAACTCAGCTAACTTTGGTCGATCGAGCGATTTCGTTTCCCTCTGTTGTCTGCTGAACCTATTGCAATATCTAGCATTTTTTCTTTTGATCTATACTTCAACAACTATTGGTGTCAACGTAGGGCTTCATAGACTATAGTGATAAACTGAACTCGTGAATACCAGGAGAGGTCCCTTGCAGCAATCTCTAACAGCTGTGGAAGTTCTCTTATACAGGAGCACTCCGAGGTTATTTGTCATAGTGCGAATTACAGTGCGATTGCTCAACCGACTTAGATATCACAGACTGGAATGATTGATCGTGTAGAGGATTTTCGGTAGGATTCTGCTAGCACATAAATTAAAAATGAAAATAAAGTCCGTTCGAATGTCAGATCGCAAGGAGAGCAATCCATGTGCTGTTAATTTTGAAAAATAAACCAAATACTTTGAATTTCAATATAATGTTCTGTTAATTTATCGCATCATAGAAAAGGTCGGACATGATAAGCCTATAAAATGCAGGCATTTGTTAGAAAGTATCCTAATCCTTTGCTTTACATATTGTTTTATAACTGCCGTTTTTGGAGCAGCTGCATGGGCATGGGCGAATATGAAGGCTTCTCACTTAGGTGAAGAACTTATTATCGGATATGGTTAGAAAAACCTAACGTTACAGAGAAAAGGATATTACAATAATTGGAATGTTCAGTCATCCTATTCATAAACGTTTGTTTTCAATTTCATTTACCATACGACTTTACAAATATGCCAAACTTGATACTTCTAATCTTAAGTCCAGTTTACCAGGTTCACATCGAAATTCACATCACAGTTGTGGGTGACCATATCCTGGATCCCTCTATCACAGTCAAGTTTATTCCCACCTACATGCAGATATCAAAGATCGATATCCATTTATAACTCGCTGATCTTACTTATTTCATTCGTAAACAATGTCTAACTGGCCAACCGAAAAAGTGTGCTCCCAAATGTGCACAGTTGATGGGGCAACTCAGTAACAGATAATCGTTTGGAAAAATGTAAAGCTCACATACATTTGTAAACACCAGAAAAAATAAGCTTGTCCCTTTTTTATGCATTATAAATTATTCACGACGGTAGAGGTATTTTTCATTAACTCGAGGCGTAACCAATTGAACTAAAACCTCTGTTTTGCTGCAAGATTAAAGGCAAATTTTACTTAGAAAATAATATAAAATGAAATAAATAAAATCCAGTGTTCTAACTAGTGACTTTTGTGCCGACTCCTTATAAACATAATTAGTAGCTGGTTAGTGCTCTTCGCTACGAACTTGTACATTACTTGTTACATTCTTCTCCCTTAGGTTGCTTGTTAACTGCACAATAATTCTCTTTGTCACAAAAATAATGGTTTACAATTTACTTTGACATCAATTGACCGTTTGTCATGAATGTGCTTCATGTTATCGTTAAGAAAGTATTACTTGATAAAAATTTATTTTGCCGTCATTTGTTTGTAATGACCGATAAAGAACAATGGACAGCTGTTTGACCCTGATTGAGACAAGAAGTAGTTGTGTGTCTATACGGGACTCGAAACGCACAATTTCAAGTCGACAGCCAAAACTCGAGGCGTTGAGCGAGACAAACAGCATCTTAAAAGCGAAGCGAACAGACGTGCATGCCCTTTGTTTAGCTTATGGGAATAGGTTGACTGATTGGTTGGTTGGCGGATCGATTGATTGATTGTTGATTGTTTGATTGATTGGTTGATTGATAAGCTCTTCTAGATAGGCACTTGAAGTTTCCGAGATCTTTACAAGAATGCCGTTGGCGGTTTTAGGCTATAGAGAGAGGCAATAGTAAGGGTTCTAATAAAAATCAATGATAAAAGTGGTGGAAAAACTTTATTTTTTTTAGACTGCCCCCCATATTCTGCTTATTGCAGATGCACACTTTCTTTAAACACTAGCACCGAAATATCTACCATTTATAGTAGATGTTAAAGCGGTTTTATCACTATTCCTATTAAGTATAACTGAAATTCAACACAATAGAATATTTTGCCTTGTAAGCTTTTCATTGCTTCAAATGTTAACGAATGGATATTTCTCAGCTGTTCTTGGCCCTATGATATTTCGATCTTTAAGCCATGGTATTAAATTTTTATTTCCCTACAACTATTGGAAACTTTTGCTATATAATTAGCGTATCTATAACACATGACGAGAGAATTGTTCATTTTGAAATGTTCAATGTGTTTTCCTGTTATTGGTTGAATGGATTATCCCAAGTTTACTTTTTTATTTAAATACTAAACCTTTGAATAAAACTAGTAACACAATATGAGCAGAATTGATATTGGTCATCAATTTCGCGTGCTCTCAGTCAGCTGTCTACGCACATTAAGTAGGGCAAATTTTATCATAAGAATACCATATATAGACATTTACAATTACACGGGGTCAGACAGAAGGCACTGGGTGGTTGAGTCATTACCAAAGTCATTTGGGTATGGGTAAAAGAGGAGAAGGAGAATGTCAGCATAGAAACAGTTACGTAATGCAAAACGATTAGCATTGGTGGAAAGAGAGTTGGAAATGGTTACGTAATACGAAAAAGATACAACCAGAAATGAATTCGAATAGACGCAGTTAACCGAGTAAAAATATTGTTCAATTAAGTAGGTCAAAGAGAGTTACGTAATAAGAAAATGAGAAGAGCGAAGTGTCAACGATGATGTAAGAGAACGGTTGAGATGATGGGAAGGAAAGGGGAAGGGGAATTACCATGGTAATAACAATTGCATCACCAAGGCCTTTTGCACGCATAGGTCAGGCTTTAAACGGCTAACGACAACCGCTTCAGCGAACCTAAGCATCCTTCGGCTTCGTACTTTGAGCATAACGCACAAGGCTTTGCATTTGTTGATTCTGTGTCCGGTATCCAGCAAATGACGTGCCACTGCGCTTGCTGAAAGCTTTCCTCCCCGAAGTAATAAGTTGTATGGAACATGCTCACTCATTCTGGTCGACATTCGGCGTTCAGTCCTTCCGACGTACCGCGAACCGCAAGTACATTAAAAAAGATAAATGCAATTGGATATGCCAATGCAATTGTATCTGTCTATGTTTGACCGCATTAATGAGTTCATCGTTCTGTGAATCATGATCAGCTTCGCGGTAGGATAGGTGGATTCAACTATAGTACGAAACCGACGACCAACCCGTGCAATTACATCGTCTCCTTTAAATGGCACACCAATGAAAACTGGTTTCTTTTCGACCGTAGTGTACGTTGGCCTGAGAATGGCAGGTGTGCAATATTTATCTATAAAAGGCAGGGGATAACCGTTAGAGGACAGGGCAATCGTCAAATCTCCCTGGTCACTCTCACTGCTTGACCTCATGTAATTGTAAATGTACATATATGGTATTCTTATGATAAAAATTTGACCTATTTAATGTGCGTAGACAGCTGACTGAGAGCACGCGAAATTGATGACCAATATCAATTCTGCTCATATTGTGTTCCTAGTTATATTCAAATGGANAAATGGATTAAAAGAGAAGGATGTTTCCACTAAACTTTTTATACCAAAGGAGTACTTTTTCCGCCGTGTGTTCAAACCTCAAATTCTATCCTAGATATTTTACTATTTCACGGGTTTGTTCGTTTTATGAGATGTTTTATGAAGAATTTGATAAGTTGCAATACTTTACGGTCAGTTTAATTTAGTTTAATTTGGTTTAGTTTAATTTAATAACAGGCAATGTCGCCGAAAGTTTCATTGAAACTCTGTGTATTAATCCCGGTAAAGTAGTTGACCTTTAGTCAAATAGTGTTGAATGTATAGTCATGCGCTGAAATCTTTCAACCCATCATCATATGTGCTTAATTTAGCAGAGTCGGAGAAGCGTGGTGGTTTATTCTAACAGCCTCATCAACTTTTTGTCCGATTTGAAAACTAATTTTGAACTAAAAAAGCGTTTGATACCTGAGAGGTAAGAGATGATAGTAAGCACTTGTTGAAGGTTGCTTTTGAATAATGCCTAAAAAATCCTTTCCAAGTTGGATCAAAGCTTTCATTCGTTTTCGTCACACCGGTATTGATTTCATAAAGCAAAACATATTTTCACATTGGCATATGATGGCTACTCAGCTTAATTTCATTACGGCTGCTCACATCTCATACCTTTTTCCTCGTAAATAGCAGGATCAAGGCACGCATTTAATTTTCACGAAGGGGTGATCATCAAAATTGAATAATTTATCAACTAATTTCCCTAGTATCCGATCCGCATTCGTGAAGGAAATTTTGGGATCTTCATCTGAACTCCTGTTTCGATGATGTTGTGTTTCACGATTATAGTTAATTTTTAACCTCTTTATTCATGATAGCGATCCAAATCCAGTCACTCATTTTGGTATGACTCAGCATGTTTCCTAAAAACGAGCATTCCCTTACTTTAACTGTAACCAGTAGAGGATAATTAATCAAACGGTTTGTGATGATAATGGAAACAAACGTTATTATTTGTGTCCAGGATGATTTCACCACAACACATCTGAGGCATACATTTAAGTACCACAATGACATAACAAGAACAAAAAATTAAAAATTAAAACAAACACCAAAACCCACCTATGTCGGTACAGAGTTAGAAAAAACATATTTCTACCGACAAATTAGGTGTTTTAGCGACAAATAGTAATTAGCTTGGAGCTTCACAATAAGATGTTTGTCAATGAACGTATCCGGAACACTGGTGATTTTTCCAAATACTCATTTAGTATTTGATGGCTGTTAATAATCACTTTTTTAGTGTCCATTGCATGGCTATTTGTTCTTGTTCTTTTCAACAGGTTTTCTCACACCTAGACATGGGAGGAGTACAAATTAAACGATTCTCTAACAGTGATCGGTTTAATGTAAAGACCGGGTAGAGTGATCTCACAGAGTTTAGAGAAAGACCATTGGAACAAGCAACTAGTTACAATTGGCATTACTTCACGGTTGAGGTAAAAATTCAAGTCACTCTTATTCTTGGGACCAGTTAACTTTAACAACTTCATGAGAGCAAGAAGAAGCATCATGATCACAGGATGTGTTGAATTCAACTGTCATGTTAATCTCATNAATGAAACCCCTAACTTCTCAATTGACGAGTAATGCGGCCAATTAAATGCACGGATAAATTATTTTCATCTGCTTTACTGCATTATAGTATACTGAAAGGTATGCGAGATGCAAAAATACATTTTGAACCGTTTCGTCAATTCCGACTTTCAGCCTCGAAAACCACGATTTTGTGTTCTCCGTGAGTCAAACATTTTCACTTACTTCATGCAACCAGTTCCCTTTAACAACTTCATGAGAGCAAGAAGAAGCATCATGATCACAGGATGTGTTGAATTCAACTGTCATGTTAATCTCATCAGCTGTGAACATATATTCAGGTCACGTTTTGTTGAAAGAGTGACAGGTTTGGGGACAGGCGAAAACACACGGGAAACAGAAATCAATCAACACGAAGGCCAAAGGTCACTAAGAGGAGCCGGATTGGGTATGGGGGCAGCGAGCGGAATCACTGCAGGGTGGGACGGGAGGGAGGAGGGCAGTGACACCTACCAGCGGGCAGCGCGAGGCTAGCCACAACTTCGGTCTGTTTACACAAATCGGGCTTGTAACGTCAAATAGCAGCCGCTTCAGCTAACCTTAATAGACGCTTGCCTTTCTAGTGGATCAAGACCCGAAAGGCGTCCCTAGATATGTCACATTCTTTGCAATCCAGTATGTGTCGGGCGATTGAACTGGACACAAGCTAGGACCCGTTAGAGGCCAATTTTTCGGTGCGTGCTCTGCTATCCCGGTAGACAATCGTCTCTCAGTTCTTTCGACGGACTTGCTACCGCAAGTGCATTGAAACATAAACACAGGAGGAGGTAACTGAAGATTCTGGTTTGTCTAGATTGGATTCAATGAGCAATCGCTTCGTGTTGTGCAGTATTATGAGGGAGGCTGCGTTATATGTTCTCTCAATTGCTTGTTTCAATCTGCGCTGTATTCGTCTATCATTTTGATCACCTTGAAACGGTATGGTGACAAAAACGGCTTTTTTTGAGGCGGTGTCACTGTGTTTCAGTGTATTCAATGGCGCTCCATACTTTGAAATAAACTTTTTGGGGTATTCATTTTCGTGCAGTGCCGTGGATATGCAGTGAACACCGGACTCTACCGTTTTAATGGAGTAGATTATCCTGGCTCTAGAGAATAAACTGTGCACCAAAGACCGTTACCACGAAATAGTTGAATTCAACACATCCTGTGATCATGATGCTCCTTCTTGCTCACTTTTATTCTGTTTGTTTGAGATAAAAGGATAAACGTCACCGATTTCTTGGCTTCCCTCATCTCACTGCTTGGAAAGGCATTTGCAAAGTATAAATGCCTGGGGTTTTTCATTTCTCAACACAGTGTGCAAACCAATCAGCGTAGTGTTTATAGTAGTCATCAGTCAAATTACAACAAATTCTTCCTGAACACAAACCAACCAGTATTGTACCAATGGGTTATTTTTTCAAGTCACTTTTTCTTACATATTATTGATTTATTTGCTTACAATGAAAACCGGTCAAATTTTCTGATTGTTTTTTTATAACTGAATTCACCTCACGAGAAAATGTTAACTTACAGCTCTTACTTGGTATGTCGCTATGCGCGACTGAGGTTTATTTTTCTTTTTATAAAAGATTTTTTAGGTAGAATTGTTTCTTGCCTGTTTTTATCCGCTCCAAATTCAGCAGAAAGATGAGTTGCCGTTCCTTATTCATCAAAATGGTTAATTCCATGTAGTTAGTATAGATATTTCTTGTGTGACTGCAACTACTCAATAAGACCAGACATGTTATTTGCCACTTTCTCTTCAATACCAACCCACATCTTTTCTTACTTCAGTTGATAAAGAAGACCGTTCTGGCAACCACGCAACCAACTAGTCCGCCGCAACTGTCTCACAGCCTTTCACTGACCAATTTGCTCATCCCGTCCCCAGCACGCCAGTCTTGTAATAAATCGAAATCGATGCAGAGAATCAACCGCAGTGTGAGTCCACAACCGAAGAAAAATTGGGGGCAGAAATTTGGAATGCAACCCAAACAAAACCTAAGTCATTCCCGAAACCGCTCTGTAGTTCAGCCAGAGAAAAAGAAATTGAATGTGCCAAAACGAAAAGAAAAAACGTTACTTCACATCGCAAACGCATATGAAAAGCAAAAGAAGAAGACAGCGGAGGGCTGACACTTTTGATCCGCTTTACCTCAGTCCCTTTCAATAATTTCCCAACCAGCTCGGATTGTTTTTCTCCGACAAAAAGCTCATTAGACAATAAAAAGCTGTCTCCGTTTTTCATGTGTTTATTTTTCAGTGAATGAATAAGCCTATGCTTGCATGTGTGCATGTATTTATACTAGACTTTACATGTGTATGAGCCCTCGTCCTTCGTAATTCACAATAATATGGGAGGTGAGTTGTTTAAAAGAATTGTGCGGGTGTTTGCCTTGGCTCTTATGCTATATGAGCTCAACAAAATTCTAGAATAAAACATTGAATGAGAAAATGTCATTATTCTTGCAGTCTGACATAAACCACGATGGGCGCAGTACTATTTTCTTTAACTATGGAAGGTTGTATAATCCACACTGTAGTCTGGAATCAGGATATATGCGATAAAAACGGTTGATCTCACTGAACCGAGCATTTGTTGCCGTCGTATTTTTGTGCACTGAGTACAGCAGCCCAAGCCCCTTCAGATAATTTCATCTTTTTAAGAGCACCCCGGGTTGGCACAGATTACTCCAGCCTTATCTGGCCAGTTTGGCCAAATGTGGCTGAATATTGTGGATAATTCCTTGGGAAATTTGCAAGCGTTATAGTCTGTGTGTCATGCAGTTTTGGGATAATGTTATCTCTTCAACACCCGAATATTGCTGAGTCGCATTTCGACAGAAGCCTAAACGATGACACTGCCGCTTAGACTCATGAGGCCGAACCAACTGCTCAGTGTTCTCTATCAATCAACATATACATGCATTTTATTAACAGAAGATAAATAACATCAGTGAATCATCAGTCGTACACAGACCACGGTGCATGCTAGATTGGTCAAAGGGAGGAGCTTCGCGGCAACCTTATTACATACCGCGCTAATCTTATGTATTTCGATGCTCCAAATCGAATTACTCAGGCCACGGTTCTTATAACTATACTGTTTATCCTCCTGACTTCGGCTTTGCCTCTTCTTTTGTTCACCACTTCGCGGTGTCTGTCTGCAAAATTGTTCGTTAACCCTGTTACTGGCCGCGCTTAAATTTATACCGCGTAAGCTATATTTTGACTTATCCAAAGCGGAGTTTGAGTTCATCTGGCACCAAAATATTCTAAGTGCATATCAAAGATTGGACAAAAGTTATACCCAAATCACATATCCAAACTTCCCTGAAATCGGCAGAATCAATCTGCTAACCGAAGGAACCAAAGTCAAAAGTTTTATCAGGTTCTCGCTTCTCATGCCGCGTGTGATGTTTTCGTGTTTGAATCGCTTTCGGTGAATAATGATATATGTTATACTCTGTTCCGAGTATAAAGAAACCAAGAGACACACTCTTGTTCCACCGTTTTACTTGATTTTACTATTTCCAATAACATCGAGTCTACACTAGAAAGGTCTACCAGAGAGATCCAAGTAATGCGCAACCAAAGGACAAGGGATTAGCGCCGCAATCCAGTCAAGTTTTGATTCACCAACTTAAGAGGATATCCCCCGAGATGAATGTTAGACGATAAAATTAACTGCAATTGACATTAATGGTTTTGGCTTTGTGGTATTTAGTACACCAAACTTAAGTATCATCGAATTCAGCGATTCTGGGTGAAATATAATCCCGATGAGTTTTTTATTATGCATATACATGAAGCTGCTAATAATAGTTCGATATGCTAACCGGTTTTCTGGAGGTGTGGCTTTATCGTATCCGCTGAAAACAGCACTGTTTGTGGTAGACCATTCTTGAATGTCAGGAGAAGTTGGGAACCAAGCCCAGATCGTTGAGAAACCCCCATAGCTGACGCTAACAGAACCGTACAACGAGCTACAAACACAAACTGTCATGGTTTGTTCCTGGATAAACGGTTCAATTCAAAAAAGTAAGTGTTAAGTTAGTTCAACAGTATCCGATGATTCATCCGATCAAAAGCATTGGAAACAATGAAGACAAACCACATTCTGCATGTGTTCTTCGTCGAATGTTCTTGTCCAGTTCAGTAGACTAAGAGGCAGCTTGGTTGCACAGAAACGCCATTTCCGGCTGGCAAAAGATTATTTTATTTTTTAAGTGTTCCATTCCGGCATCTGCTACGATCGGCCGCATGAATTTGAATGGCCTCTTCATTTTTAATAAATCAATGAATAAATTTATCTAACTTTCTACACACTATATTACATATTTAAACTAAGCATTGATTTTTCGTATTTTCTTTAATGCTTGTGTGATTCACCTACACGTTTAGAAACAAAATCGATGCCTATATGAAAGACAAAGATGCTTTTTTCATGTGAAGATACAAAGGACCGCGAAAACAAAACACGCTTTGTATCAATTCCTTTTTGCCTGTTCTAGTTGAATTGGCAAGTCTTAGAATCTTCATACTCTTTCTTGTATCTGCTTTAAGCTTGTCAATTCAAAGCTGCCTCCTCTAGAGGTATTTTGAACAACGATGCGTGGGTTGATTCCTCGTGTTCCACATTTCGCTTTCTCTGAGATAAGCGCGCCTTATGAATTGCTTCTATCTTTCCGGTTACCTCAACCGAATTGTAATTTACAAAGCAACTTACTGGCTTTGTTCCTTATTGTGTCTTCCCTTTCTCTTCTTTTGCCAACATTTCATTAGTCTCTTCCAGACGTAAGTTTACTTTGTGCTTGCATTATTTATGAGTAGACGAATAAGGTTAAGGTCAGGTTGTACAAATCGCACCAATATAAGTGCCGTATTTTCTTCTTCGACGATCCAAATACATTTGACTCACCCAACCAACCACCTATGAAATTCAAATATCTTCTTCTAAACATATATTTAATTTCATTAACAAAACCAAAGAGACTGGCTAAAATGGACTGTTCAGGCCTTTAACATGCTCCAGATTTGAATGACTTGAAGAAGTTTTAAACTGTTGGTGACAACCAAGGTCTGTTCCTAAATGATGGTACCATACAAAGATCGTTCATATACAGCTTGAAGGTGATCAGTTGCAATCGGATTATTCAATTTCAATCGACTACATTATTCTTTCCCTGGGTTTTATTGGTAGAAACGTGAAACAGTGACAACTCCATTCTTATTTTACCATCATATGAACCAGACGGGTGTTCTTCTGGTACAGTTTACCTTATCCGATCAAAATGCTTTTGAATAGTTTCACTTTCCCCTGAGTTACATCCGACATCTAACACCGAATCCGAGTGATTTCTGGATTGTCTCTATGAGCTTCAATAAGGACCTCAAAAAAAAATTGAGACCAATGTTTTCTCGACCATGTTTACCAACTATAAATACATAAACAGGAATGCTATTTCAAAAGCAAATGCTCATTGAAGCCAATAATCAGATAGATGTGCAATAATAGAAACTTAAAATGCTATTCCATTACTGAATTCTGTATTCTTAAGTTCGTTGATAACATTTAACATTCGGCCGATCTAATTCAGAATTTATCACAAAACATAAACGTATGTTCAATGGAAATTCGTGGATTGGCCGAAAAAGAGCTAGTTTATTTTCTTTTGGACTCGTCAACAGTGCCTACCCGGACTCCAAACGTGAACCTTTGGGTTGGGGTGTCGAAACCGTTATTTCGAAACTTTTATTCGAATAATATCAAACAATAAAACCATTTCAACCTTGTATTGAAAACCCATATTCTACCAAGGCCATAGTATCTTCGGATACTCCAAGCGCCTAGGACGATCACGTGAATACAATCAATAAAACTTTTCACCTCTCGGCTTAAGCTTTTCCAAACTCCATAGAAGCTTAGTGGCTCATAATTTCTGCATGTGAAAGGATAATCTCTGAAAACGGAGATTATCTTTATTATGGGAGCATCAAAGTAATCACCTCAGACCCATATCTTCATGTATGTCTTGCTTGAATGAAAGCAAGCCGACTAAATATGTTCCAGAAGCATTGTAATGCATTTAATATTTGCCAAAACAGTATAACCAGATCACACAGTGAACCGTTTAAGCTTGGAATTGCTAATAACAACAAACCTTTTACTTGGTTTCGGTAAGGTAGTTTGTCTGGAAAGCATTTTTCAAAGATCTCAGAAGTACAGTAAAAATGTACGATCTAGTCT
>UZAN01040226.1:0-13285 GCA_900618425.1 Echinostoma caproni
AACACCGTCACACGGACGCACCAGTGTGAATGAATGAGCGATGCTCTCACTTGGCCTAGAGCACCGATGAAATTGGATAGGTCACTTGCCAAAGGTCATCGTAACCTGGGTCTAAGGAGAGTTTGTGAGATGCACTTTTAACTTATGAATCTCTTGTGGTGATTCTCTGCCAACACTTGGACAGCATCAGATTCGGAACCTGTCCTTCTTCGGTGTCGGCCCGAAAGTCGCACGACCGATCGGGTCATTCATAGATCGGTCGAATATTTCAGCCGCAACAAGGGACCTGGTGCTTGCCCAGCTAACCCGAGCGAGAAACCACACCTTGTCTACAACCGTGAGTCTTAGGCAGGCCCAATGAACTTTGACTGCACAACAGGAGTGCCATCAGCACACGGATGGACTGAACGTGACAACATGATCATCACAAAAGCAGAAGACAATGTGAACCGATGGAGTAATCGGACTATCGTACTATCCACATAGCAACATGACATTTTAAATTGAAAAAGATGTGGCTTCTGAGTCACGTTAAGGCATCACTAGTTGAACTTAGTCCGACCAATAACGGTCATGACGAATGCATCAATCGGTTTGGACATACAGTGGTAACAACAGAAGCGAACGAACGAATAGATGTCTACAGACGTTAATGATACACATTTTTCAATAGAAAATCATGAATAGACTGCACAACGAACAATTAGTTTGAATATGGGAAGGAAGTCAATGTTCTGAATATACCCCGTAACAGATATTTCACTCATTTTAGATGTTATTTCCTTCTCACTGTTCACTTTTATTTTCCTTGAATGGGTTAAGGATGATGTGATTATTATAGCTAAAACAGTTGTATATTATGGTGGAAGTCATATAATCAATTCTGTGGTTAGCCTAACGTTGCAACGGAATGGAGGAATTAATATGGGATAATTGGGTCAGAAAAAGTTCCCCTGAAGAAAGGTAACTAAACACAGAACTGAAAAGGGTTGAATACCGGATGCAATGTACCGATAATAGGCTGAGGGCGTCATAAAATATTTAAATCTCTGCGATACATACAGGATACGTAGGACGGTAGATTTCAATTCCGTTATAGATAATCATAACTATGGAGAACAACTAACGGGATTATCCTACTTTTCATCGATCCGGTTTATTTTGTCAAAAAACTGTTAACTGATGCTTATACTACTAATTAGCACCTAATACTGTTTACACTGTTATGTCGAAGTTCCTGAAATTTACCCACTCTTTCGATGCAGGAAATTGACTGCATATATATACCAATTGTTGTTTGAAAACGAGTCATAGTCTAGATCGAAACGTCACAATAAATATTATCACTTAGTGCTTGCCTTCTCTTTCTCAATATTTATACATATAGGAATAAAAGGCATGACTCAATTTATTCAACGACCGAAAAATACCAAATTAAAATTAGTTTTATAAATGAGCATAGAAGAATACAATCCCTGACAGACAGATGACTGAATTTGGGGTGAGTTTCAGACCCAGTTGAAGTTCTCCCGTGTGAGAGAATATTTTAGATATCACTTATACTCTCAGATTCCCATCACGCTCAAATGTAACTGAAATGTGAGCTCTAGTGCTTGCAAAAGTTATACACAATACAATACAATACGTTAATTTTCTTCTATGAAAGTCAAACCGATTTCATTTCTTCAGGTGAGAAATGTTTGCCCACCTCTCAAAAATATTAATAATATTTATTTCAGCTTCCGAGTGCTCGAATTTATTTCTGGCAGTCTGCTAGTGAGAGCTCTCTGTGCACAAAATTATATTTAACAATTTTTAGTCTCAATGAAAGTTCTCGTTGTCTAATGTGTACGCTGCTGTTCTTGGTCTACAGTTTTCATTGAGATGGAAAAGGCTTGATTTGTGGTCTCCTCAAAACCACCGGGAGTTTTTAAAAGCGAATTATAAGTTTCCCAAGGACTGAAAATTACCAGGGTGGTTACATCTGACTTCCAAAGTGAGTTCAAGTGAATAGCTCAGACAGCAAACAAAGAGTGAGATAAAAGGTTATTACAGAGGGAGCTTTCTTCGAAATCACAATACAAAGTTACAAGTTGGATGTTACATGCCGTGACAGTTAAAACATTTTTCAAAAGAATATACACAAAATAATGAAGTATTACGATGAAAACCTGTTCAATCGACAGGGTGAAGTATGTGATGCACAGCTACGTGATCGCTCTCATTCATTCGGTTTAATCTTGCACAACCTGAACCGTTATTACATCGCAAGGAACCGTCACCTTCAAATCTCTGTTTCGGTGCAGCGCTTTGCGACCACAGGAGATGGAAACGTAGGTGTCACTGTAGCAACCACGTGAGAAAGGGACGCCAAGAGTGAGTGGGGTGATGGCAAATTTGTTGTACGGGAGGGAAGACATTCTTGAGTTTATATATTGCACTCGTGTTTGTTGGCAAAGTTCTTAAGCTGCAATTTAGTTTTGTTCCTTTCTGTGGACAGGCAAAGGACGTGCCAATCGAAACTGAACGTGACAGGAAGTAGGTCACTGCAGTCAAAGTATCCATATCCGTTTTTTTTCCATTTTTCAGCCTTCAGGTCAAAGACCTGTATGTACTATTCGGGGCTAGGGTTTTGGCCACGGTATGGGTAGTCACGCGACAGGCAAGGAAACCTGCTGACCTAGCAACATCTACACTGTCTTGTCACGTGGTGGCCTTCCACACACTCATTTCTTACAAAATCAGTGTTACCGTATCATTTTTTATATACAGGCAGATTGCTGGGCGAGTTAAACCATGTCCATCCTGGGTGTAACTGGAGTTTGCGAAGGTGATATGCTGACTTTCTCACGCTGATTGATACATCACACCGCAACGTAGAATTTCAGCATAAAATGTTTATAGTTGAGCTTACTTCTGGTTCAAGTTTGAAGCTCATATTTAAAGAACTGATTGTTCAGTTATCACTACCGGTATTCCGGGAGTTCTATGATGAGCTTTCCAGTCGTGTTATGGCACCTCTTAGTCTTGAGGTAAACTCTCCTGCTCCGTATCTCATTTAATCACAGTGGTGCGTTCGGGGTTCTTTGAAAATAAATCCAAAAACAGACAACATGGAATGATTGGAAAACTAAGCGTTACGACCTGACTGTGATAAAGTGTAACTTCTATCTCGCTAGGTTTTATAAATACACCAATATCCAGTATGTTTTATCGTCAGATTCTGCCTGTAGCACACAGACCTAGGCCTATACCTCAGTGGGCAAAGCTTTGAGCACCATTGAAACGTTTCATCATTGTGCAACTACAATCCTCCTTTTTGAACTCCCCTTACTGTGGTAGTTGTGCTAGTCATTCTTATAAACTGTAACATTGCGGCATGAATTACCACCCGTGATAAATACCGGATTTGCTTCCTCACTGTTTGCGGGATACATGATTTCACATTATTAGTGAATGACATTTCCACATATATTGGTATGTTTCCATTAAAATATTCCGTTGAAACTGATGATCGAAAATTGATTTATTTGAATGGTTCACAAATGTCGTATCTTACCGTCGCGACATCTACAGTGGTGGAAATACTTCATAAAAGAGCCTTCAATGCATAACTGAGTTCATTTTTCACTATGTTCTGCCGTTACTAACTGAACATATCAACCCCAATTTAACAGAATAATATCAAGGAGTACTGCACTTAGTTTCCGCTTTTCCTTTAGCGAGGACAGTTTTATTTATTTATTTACTTGTTTGTGGCAGATAAGGAGCCAGAAGTCAACACACAATTATAAATAGTTGTGAAACCAGAGCCGGTGGAGGAATGGTTCTTTAGATTAGGTTAGTATGATAAGCTGTTGCACCTTTAAGTTTGTAAAGCAAGTATAGAAAGTTGTCGTAACCACAGGCAATTAAAATGACACGGAATTAGTGAGATCGCCATTTAGTGAGGGTCAAACTAGATCTTACGCACCCGGCGAACGGCGCTCTCAAACCCAGACTGTCTAATCGACAGGCAGTCTACTTGAGCGAACTGGAGAGTTCTCGTTCCAGAGAAAAGTCTCGCGCGACGTCATGAGTGGTTTGATGTTCGTAGTTATCAATCTCCTCGTGCCCCACGAAGCCTTGTTCATCAAAATCCACAAAAAATATTTCAAGGGTATTTCGGGACGGAGAGATCCAGATTTTGAAATACGAGTCCGTCCACACCAAGGCAACATTACAAGTTTCAGTTTATGTCGTGATTTTTTGAACCGGCTCTTCAGGGTTCATTTAAAGTCTATGTTATTTCAACCAATGTCCACATCCGAAAGCATCGACGGATCAAGGAAAATTGTCCTGGAAAATCATTGTGTTCGTAATCCTAAATACTGATATAAAGGTAAGTGTGAAATCAAACTGTCAATAAAAAGATAACGTTTACCGCAATGCTCCGAATAGGTGTTTAAACATGCATGAGTCAACGCTCTTGTTAGTGCGTATCCATATTATTACATAAACTTAGAACTCTCTTATAACCCACTGATGATCAGTAGTGATCGAAGATTTACATTATATCTTTGATAAAAAAGTAAGTCGTCATTTCCAACCCTTCAAAAACATCACGATTATATGAAATTTTGATTAAACTGAAGAAATTATGTAGTTTACCGTTTGGATACTTATGCTTAACTGAGGACATTCGATTCTAAGCGTTTTTCTTTTGATAAACATCATTGTTTCTAGTTTGAGTAAGTTTTGCGTCTACATTAAGGAACTTGCTAGTACGTACTCGGTAAATGAGGTTTAGGAAAAATGTCATAGGTTACAGTTATTTTTCATGGATTCCGCACACAAAATCGTTTCATTTGGTCTGCTTCTGCCTTTCAAATATAAACAATTTTTCTTACGATGACCATGGAGGTGAGGTGAATATTGGAATCGAGCATTATTCAGCACCATTGACACAAGTTCATAATAGGGAACTATTATAAAATTCAGTTATCTGACAAATAAGGAGGGGTGAAAGTTAGCAGTGGTCAATGATCTACAGGTTGATTGATCAAGGGCCAGTGTGGTTTGTGATGCGTCTGTTTCAGGTAAACCTGGTATTGAAATTGAATACAGTAAGTACGCAAAAGGTTTTCACTGATAAATATCCGATAGAAAAATGCAAGTATACATCACTGAGAAGAACAAAGCAAAGTAGATTATGAATAGTTAAACAAATAATGTATATTGAACAGGATCTCGGTGTTTCGAGTGTACGGATACGTTTCATATTAAACCCGGCATCGGATAACATTCACATATACATCTCTATTTGACGAGAAGCGCGTCTTCACTTCAGTATAAATGCTTTTGTCTATACGCACCAAAACGTGTTTCTTAGGGACTCGTTCCTTCAGTTTGGATTAGATCTGTATATTCTCAGTCGGTTATGTTTTTGTATTGATTTGAACGAGGTGCTTGGAATGCAGCTTAGATCGGACCAGTTTATAGTGAAATGTACCTTGCTCAAACAGTCCGTCATTCTGTACAAATGCAAATCACCAATCAAAAAAAGATTGAACGAGTTCAAAGAAAGTAAAGAACAGAAAGAAGAATTGAATGCTGAGCAATTATGAATTACTTCTTGTGTCGTATGTTTCTCTATCGCTCGCTGTCTTTTGATGTTCGTTTTTCCATGATTTCATTACTGCCGAAAATCAAGTGAAGAATTTACGAACATTACGTGGAGATAGAAGATAGGAGCTTGATGTTATTGCTTAACCCAGTTGGATTTATCATGTCCTCATAGGTACAAATAATTATTCATTAGACAAATAAAATGAAGGCAACCAATTGTGTGAATGGCGATCCTCGTTTATCTGAAAGCTTGATCAACATTCCACACTTGTTACTGTGGACTAACGGAAACGGCCCCAATTGGATGTAATAGTTCTATCAAAACAACAGGAAAAAAGAGGTCTGAATGGAGCATCATGGCAGACAGAATTTGGTGCTTTGAGTCCGACAATTGTCAGAAAAATTGTTTCCAGTTTATAGCCCTCTTTTCCCGCTTGAGTTCACCCTAATCAATGAGCAAGGATATCCAGACAATCTGCAGTTGTGAACAATAACAAGTGATTTGTACGCAGGTAATGACTTACTGGTGGAGAAATAATGAGTACTGTTATCGACTATTACAGAATACTCTTTCTACAACTAGAATAAATCAGTGATCTCGGATTATGAAAATGCTGAAAATGTTCGCAGCTGGTAGTCGATTACTTTTATCTTTTCCAAAATCCCTTGGTTCTACATATCGATTTCCAAATTTTGGGACATAAGCTGGAGTTGTCACACGGCTTACATAGTTACTTGAGTCAAAAAGTTGTTTTTGCCGTATAATAATTGCCATCTAATAAAACTTGAACCGTTCCGCCACTAATTAAGACTTCGAGGGTCCATTAAATGAGACAAAAAATATAAACAATGTTCTTGGTCAATGCTTAATATAAGCAAAATTTCCCTTTAAACCAAAGGCCTGACTGGAAAACACCGAACACTGCTTTACTTTGTCACAACACAGATGTCCATAACTCGGAAAAAAATTGATAAGTGTAATATCGTTTTCACTTGTGTCAAGTATTCCTCACTGAAATTCTAATAAATAGCCTCATGACTTCTCTCGACATATGCAGTGGTACCGTTGCCGTATATCTTTTCTTTGGTTCTAGATGGGCAAACTCAATCATTTCATTACGTTCACTCGCTAATCGGAAGCAACGGAGTCAATTAAACGCGTCCGTTTAAAGAAAACCGGTATGTAGTTCTTCATGTAGTTTTTAAATGCATTTGCCATCGATTTGCTCTTACCATTGATGTACTTACTTGTTCAACAAGTGGCTAGACTCGAATCTAGCATTGTAAACGGTTTGTAAGTGATCAAACCATTGACGTGTGACCGTGGACATTTTGATTTGTCTAACAATTTCACCCGGTTCGAATGTCAATGCCGCATATTTCAGTGCACCGCGGGAGACCGCCTAACGGTCAGGCGGGGGAGCAAGCAATCGTTCACCACGGGTTAGATGAAAACACCACAGTGATCTGTTTTTGTTCTATTTTCCAGTTGCGCACTGCAAAAAAACACAAGTGCACCTTCCTCAATCAAAGAGGTCAATCAGTGGTACATTATGTTCGGTACGTTTTGTGTGTGACATTTTAACATGGATATGCAATGTCCTTGGGATGTTTTGCAATTTGCGAGTGCATGGAAGATACAATTTATTCCTACACTTTTTTGTTTTGCGCTAACAGTTGTCTGCCAGATGAGGATGAGGATGATCACGGTGAGATATTTGTTCCAGCTGTAAGTCTGTTTTCCATTACCATGCATATAAGTAGTCGTAAAGTGAATTATTCCCCAAAGCAGAATAATCAAGACGATTGGAAACACTTCAAACCGATTAGTATACATGGTAAAAATTATTATTCTGAAGGGTGATAGAGACGTTTATGGAATTAATATTGTGAGTTCACCGGAGTTCGATGGCTAACCGAGGTGATTAGATGTTCCAAGTGCTCTGTGACCACATTCAATAGCTCTCTAAAATGGATGCAATATGTTCAACATGTGTGGTCTGGCAATGAAAGCGTTCAAAAATTGTACCCGTTTAAGTGCCGGACCGGAGGAGAATGCGATATCAGTTGTTGCCCACGAGCAGAAGTTTTGTTAATGAGAAATAAGCTGAACAGAGTAGGTGATAACATTCTGGGTTATACAATATGCAGCCGCACTTAGAACTCTGGGTTTTACATTGCTTTTAGTTATTTTATTGATTTTAATTTATTTAGCTTAAAATAATTGGTAATTCAATTTTAAATCAGTCGAATTGTTTACCATGCTCATTCGGTACAACCAAGGGGAGAGAATGATGGGTTGAGATTCTTCGATGAGATCGGTTGTGTTGAGCTCGTTTGGACGCATGTGCAATACTGGCCAGTTGTCGAACAACACGCGCACATACCAGAATAATGGATGCTTGATTGCTGCCGATAGGACAACTCAGAACTAATCAAGTCCCTTATGCGCGCTGGTTCCACATAATCCAATTATTGAGAACGATGAAGACAATAAGTAAAACCAATATGTGGAAGAGGAGAAATCATACAAATTGGATGAACGGTTAATGAAGTCTTTCTTCATTAATTGCGCTTGATCTGAAAAAAATCAATGAAGAATAATCAGATCAAATTGTTAATTGAAGGTGGACATGTTACGTTTCTGCAAAAAGTAAAATAACTTTTAACCCTTAAGCGAATTGATGACTGTAGTCAAAGATAACGTTTACTACGGCAACAATTAACTGAAATCGAATTGTATACAACTAGTTCTAAAATAGATTACTTTCTACTAAAGAATATAATATTTGTCGCTATATTTGAGGTTTGTTGAGGAACCTTAGAGCACCGAGAGTAAATCTGAGGGAGCTGATTTTTTTTCACAGAAAACTTGAACGTTTCCCCCCAGGGACGTAAGGCTAAACTGTAAAATTCAATTTAATGTGGTGTGGTTTAGTTGAGTTCTAAGAACGTACATATATATTGTGAACAGGTCACACTTTAGTGATGATTTCGTTTACTGCACCAATCTCTTACGATATTTGGTTGCAATATCTCAAATTTATCGCTAATGACACTGAGTTCCCATAAAACATTAGATAAATATGGCGATATCGTTATATATAAAATAATTCAGGGGAACTGGCTACTGTAGCAGTCGGAATCTGCTGTAAAATTCTTGCATGATGCACACTTGTCGACCGGGGTCCGACCTGTGTTAATGCTGGTGGACATGTCTGGGGTACTTTACCTTCGCGCTTCTACTGTTGCCTAATAACGCATGGTTTTGTGAAGTGGTTCCATATTTTAAGATGTGTCAGAAGCCATATTTCGTGTTTCATGCACCACATTCAATAATTCAGTAAACGTGTACTGAAAAAAATGGTTGTAAAATGAACGGAAGTTATTTCCCGAAAGAAGAGAAATTTTGAACTTCCGTTCAGAAATTATCAAAATATACGAAGCGTCAAACTGATTTCGTTGGAATTTCGCAAAATTATCTTCACATAGTGAAGTATATTTTCAGTACTTGCACCATCGCTATCATCAACACGATTACTGCTTTCGAGGAATATATGAGTGAGTTTAGTCAACACCAAACACTTTCGCTTATACAAGATATAGAAATGGAACATTGTAAAGGGGTGCACCTAAATGTAAATAGATGATTGAAGCACTGAATAGTTAGCTTCGGAGCAACATAGATGATTACAATTATCGTGAGGTGATTGATTGTTTCATCTTGCTGCGTTAATCGATCACTTGATGAACGTGTTCCTAATACGGCTACCGAATAAATCATTAGTGCAGCAGACTTCACTAACTAATAAAGCATTTCACTGAATAGAGTCAAAGTGATATCGATCAAGGTTTTGTTGACATCTCAGTGTGATGGTTTGGTACATCACGTGGCAGATGTCAGTCAGAGAACGGAAATTGACGGTACAACACACATGTGTCTATCCATAAATGGGGGCAACTTTACAACTAATCTATAAGGCCGGGAACCGTTCAATTTTAGGTTGAAAACAGGGATTTAAAAAAGGAACCAAAGGAATTCAAATTGCTTTTACAACCGATGCCAAAGGAAAGTCACTGGGATGAATTATGCATGAAGCTGAGAAACACTGTCTCTGTAATATGTAAAGTTAAGTTCTGCTTTAGGAATGATTTTAAGCTTCATATTTCTACAGTCTACAAATTGACAAAAATAAGCAGACGAGATCACAGATCCAAGGAAAAAAGTGCCATTTTTGACGTGTGAACTATGCAACGATAATTAGCTAAATACCTTCAGAAACCTTTTCGAATACTGACGTTTTGAGTTATGTAATAAGGATGATTTGATGCTTTTTCTATTGCAAGTCATGAACAAATGAACTTAAAAAATGGACCAGATCGGAGAGATCCGTGGGGTTATGCCCATGCTACGGTTATTAAACCGTAGATTATAAACAGGGAGATGTTAGTATGTGATAGATAATTACTTGATTGGAGGATAAAAATTGGAGGCGGGCTAGATGAAAGAAAATATCAAACGACAATGTTCTGGTATGTTCATCGTTTGCTTTATGTCGAAAAAGTCAACATTCACTCCAGATTCTTGCGTATTTATTGATATGTCTTTCCTTCAACCTGCTTCTCAAAAGCTGTTGGTCTCTAATATTTTATGCATTCACCTGTATCAAATACTACTGGTCCCGCTGCAATATTCGTCCTAAACCATGTTGGCTGAAGAAACGTTATTGCAGGTATAAAAAAACAAGAAACGAATGCGGTATTTCACTAATTTGCCATGAAGGAATATTCGCAATTATCCGAAATTGATGAATCTGGCTATCTTTTTTTTCAACCAGGTGAATCGTTTGTGGGGAGGGAGATTAGCTATAGTGTGTGAAATGCGGAAAATGCCACCGATAACGGGTTGAACACAATAGCACATGTGCATCTGTTCGTCTACCTTTAGAAAACTCGGAACCGAAGCTCAAACTAGTTGTTTTAAATCCTCCTGCTCCGTATTTGTTGAGTGCCGGTAATTTGCGGGTCTCGACGCATGCCTCCAAGAAACGAGATTGCAGTTAGAGCTTTGAAGTAAGCGTTATCACAAGCATCATAAGTTTTGATAAGATCATGCATCGGTTTTTCTATTTTCGGTAAACTGAATCACTTATCACGACCCGCTGACTTATAATAAACAAAATTACAAAACATTTTCATAATAACGTGCACTGAGAACGGGCTTAATAAGTGAACGTTTTATACAACAGTTGTTCACAATTTTTTAAGATTTTTATATTACGAAAACATGGGAAAATAGGGCACAAACCAATTTGAAAAACCATCATTTCCAGAGCAAATATTCAGGGACTTAACCAATATGTTCTACCCGTTTATTGTTTCTATCTTAGTAAATATCACACGCGCACCCTCAGTTATCTTATATCCATCAGTACAAGCGAAATATCCGTGGTCGGGTCTAATCATGTGTTATTATTCAAGTGTTCAGTATACAAGAGATTTTATCAGTCTCATGTAACGTGGCGGCATGGCGGCCGGTTGCATATTAACGTTCAATGCGTTCAAAGCCCGATGTGTATTAGTTGGCGTACCGTCGTCACTGTTGTTACCATTGGTGTTTTGCTGTCATCCAGATCGTTGATTTTGGTCGCCGAGCAACACAATTATGTACTACGACCCGTTTTCAGCGGAACGCCTACCTCGGTTTTCCAAGTAAAGTTTTTGAGGATCGTCTTCAATGAAATTGTGGAAACTTTTTATTTTCTATAACCCACTCAACTATTATCCCGGTTGGACCGTTTTAATACAGTTAGGTTTTCTTTGTTCAATACATGAAGGGCACAGCACTGTGCACTTTTAATGGATTTCTTAGATGTTTTTCCCAATGATGAGTAAATTGTCTCTTCAGTAGCTGAGTGAGTGAAGAAACATCTTGAGGCCATGTGAGATGAGTGTAAATGAAAGTTATTGTTTTAGAAAGTTGGTAAGTTTCATGAAATTTACATTTTTTGGTTTGCAAAGTGTATCGCTTTTGTGATATTGGTATTACAAACTGCCGATACCGGAGTGAGAAAGCTCTGCCAAACGCATTTTGATGTTACTGAAATCTCAGCAAGGAAAATAACCCACATTTGACGATACCATCAGCATTATTTCTTATCATGTTTCTGAATTCATTTATCAATCGTCTTCTAGTTTAACAGTTAATTATGTAATACTCCACTCTGTCCAGTGCTATCATTGCTCAACATGTCGACTTCTGTGAGTACTTTCTTGCTATTTAATACGTTTCACTTAAGCAAAATCCTGTCATCAGTTTGCTGAAGTAACCGATCTATTTTTATGATTGATTGGCATTAGAGAGATAGTTGTGGATAAGGGTTACACACTGCTAATAATTGTAATTAATTAATTATAATTATAATAATTTATGGACAGACTTTGATGTCATGTTAAAAAGCATACTTCCTATGTTATTTCTCTCCTGTTCGCCAAACGAGGCAATGTTTTTGCAAACGTTTCATCACCAGCCGAGGTGACATCGTCAGTGCTTGTGAAGTAGCAGTGTTCCGCTTCACCCGCTCGTTTATGTGTTCTCCACCGACTACTTTTGTCCCTTGTTCTTACTGTGTTCGACTCGTTTTGCTGTAGAACTGGTGCGAGGGGCTGATGGTAGGAGTTGTTATTCAGTCTTCCTTGTGGTTTTTGTCCATTCTCAGGTCATGACGTGACCTTTTGTTGCGTCATGTAATCCTTGTGTTGGGTTTTCGTGTACACATGAGGCAGGCATGAATGTGTCTTGAATTCTTCCTGCCAGGGTGCTAGCACAGTGTCACTTGTAGCTGTGTGCTGAATGTGATTGGTACGCATTACTTTGTGATAGATCATTCTCTTGGGTTTTCCTGGAGGTGATGTTATGACTTAGATACCCAGAAATGCCAGTTGTTTTCCTTCTCTGTCCCCATTGTGAATTTGATGCCATTGAATGTGTTATTTCTGAGGTTTTGTTCCGACTTATTCAAGAAGTGGAATGTGTCATTAACGTCTCGGCGTGGTATGGTTCTTGGTAGTACTTCCTTCTCCAGCTTGTGCAGTACAGCTTCGGCTATGAAGCCGGAAATTGGCGATCCCATCGGTGTTTCTTCTAGTCTTCTTCCGGCCTACGAGGATTTAATAATCGAATCTTTTAGTTCATTTTCAGAATCGATAGAGGTTAAGAAGGAAAGATTGACATTTAATGCTTGCATAGCTTTCAAGCCAATTACGGAGGGGCCATACTTGGTTAAAATGAATGTACGGGTAGCACTTTTAGAATGTTCATCACTGGCTGAAATCTCAGAAGAACCAACAACAGGCAATGAGTGTCCAGTGAAATCATTTATGGTGACAGTGACGGCTACAGTTAAGCATCCAGAGCAAACAGTTTTAAATTATGAACCTAAATTGGAGATTCCACACTACCAGTATCCAACAGGAAATGAAGTGAGCTACCAGTGGAACTGAATAGTTGTTTACAAATGTGACCGAAATGGGAGGTATTTGCTAAAGATAAAGCAGAAAAATGTCTATGTCATTCGCTTCTGAGTCCTTGGATTGAATCAAACGACAAGTTTTGGTACTGCGACACACCGACTGAATATTACCAGTTTTGCCACACTTGTGACAGGAAGAGTAAAGA